>NHZS01000483.1:0-18408 GCA_002775195.1 Talaromyces adpressus
ATGTTCGAAACGATTCGGATGCCATGTTCAGTCACTACGCTATCCAGTTGAAATGTATCAAAGACCTTCAGGTCATGGAATTGGCTGTGCGATCTGGACCACAACAATATGTCGCTGGTCTGGCAAGATGTATCGAGCAACATGCCAATCTCTCAATTCTAGACCTGCAAAGATGGAAACAGGTCAAGGCATCAGCTGGGCAGCTCTGGGACCCCAAAAGAGGTGGTAGCTACCAGGTCTTTAATCAAAGGCCTATCCGAGCAGATATCATCCAGTACTGTGCTCAGGACGTGGTTCTTCTGCCGAGATTGTGGGCGGTCTACCATCAGCAGTTGTCTGTGCAAAGTAGAGGATTCTGGCGCTGTATGGTATTCTCCACTGTTCAAAATAGGATTGCAGATTCTCAGAGCCCGAAATATAATCCTGAAGCGGATAGCAAGCGATATGGATGGACAAGAGAATACATTGAGCAAGAAAGGGAGGACTGGAATGAAAACTTAATGCTAGGAGATATTGACGATCGTTGGCTGAAGTCTGTTGAGTTCTAATACAACGGGGTATTACAGTATGATTAGCTATTTTCGAGAAGCCTTACATGGCAAGAAAATTTTTCCACCATATACATTGCTTGTTGTAGATAGCACGACTTACTATATTCTCTTTCACAAATCTATGTCGGTCGTGGTTGCACAGGCAGGGCGTGGGGTTTCGGCATCCTAGGATGCTGAAATCCCGAACTATTGGATCATGATGCTTCTCTAGGCACGTATAGTGTGTTGCTCATTTCAGTCCCTTGTTTGAATGCTCTTCTAATATTTCGATATTCCTGCGTAGGACATCGCCGGTGCCTGGTCAGAAAACCATGTCAAGGTTCCCATGACAATACGTAAGCAATTGTATTTGATATTACTAGTAGATTCTTATACAGCCTCATTCACAGTGTGATGGTGGTTGAAAACTGGAGTGTGTGAAATGTCGGCCACTGTGCTCCGATGGTATAAATGAGCATGAGAACTTCGGCGGATAGTTTATGATTTCATTACGTTTTGCTACACTTTCTTCCGCACTTCGCTGAGAAACAAAATCGACATGACAATTTAAGAAAGGCTAAGGTATAATCTCATACCGCTATTGTGTAGAGCCGTCTTATTACCTTAGCCAAAGTTTGCGGATCCTTTCCACAATCTATCCAGACTGCACCCACAACAGCCTCAAGGTCGGTTGCTAAACCATGTGTAGACTGTGTCTGATGAGAGTGCAGGCAAACCATATCTTTTAAATGTGTTTGGATCGCTCGGTTCGCCATTGCTTCATTGCTTGCTGCATGTTGCAATAATAAGTTTCCATCCACTACGGTAGTGAATTTTAGCGGCGATTCTTGACCAACAAAGAAAGAGGTAGGGTAGGTAGTAGGTACAGCAGCTTCGCCCAGTCTGATACCACGAATCTATCAGTATGAGCGCCACAACTTTGTCCCCCAAGAGAGCTAAGCGCTTATTTTGTGTCTGATGCAGCGCCTCTCTCAGTAGGTCGCGGTCATTGAATGTGTAGTCAATGATGCGCTCGACACCGTCACAATCCATCTTTCTGACCAGATCGTCAATGTAGTTTTTTAAATTGCTTTGCTATAAATAAAACTTCTACGGAGATTTGGCCTTCTTTTATGTGCCAATTAAACAGTATTAAATTTCCTTGACAAGTGCCACTTACCTCATATTTTCCGGAAATAGATGGTGCAGTGACTGTTGAACCACAAAGAGGAAAAGATTTTTTGGACGCGTACCGGTAGGTGATCCGAAAACGGAAAATTACTACTCTACCAACCAGCAGACCAAGGCAGATAAGATCATCCATTGGTCCAACTGTACCTCATCGTGGCAATCGAAGTCAAGCCGGCCAGACCCAGCGTTGAGGAGTTCACGCGAGGCTGACTACTAATCGGCATGGATCGAGTGGTCTGGTATTCTATATAACTATCTTCCAGATCCGAGGAAAGGTGCGATATGCTATCTAGTTTGTCACTCATGAATTATTTATGTACACTTATATATACACATCTCTCATGATCACACAAGGCTGAAGCTGAAATGAGGGGTGACCGTGCCGCACAGAACTTGAGCACAATAGCCTTATCTAGAAAGACAAGGCAACCACTCAAGTTCTACGTATGTTGATTTAGTATGGAGAATATAATGGAATTGCTTCAGCGTATCGTAGATCCAGGATACGTGTCGTGGACAGGGCTTAATGTTAGACTGTCTGTACCCCTCCCTGAAAACATTTTAGTAATACCATGTCATCGACAAATATCTTGTGGCAAACTACACAGATGAGCATACTATCTATCACGAACATTCACATATCTACTGAAGTCTCAGCATGTCCTACTCTGAAGTGTTGGTGCACCGCCAATCAGCCAGTTTGGATATCGCTCTCACCATCACGAGAGTTTCCACTACGCTGATCACAACAATTTCTCTAGATCCTTTAGCAACAACAGCAAGCCAGGTGCAACCGTCTCCACTTTCGGTGTTTATAGCGCCACAAACGGATCATAGCTCTCATGCTCAAATCATTGGAGTAGTAGTTGGCATTCTCGTCGCAGTGTCAATACTAGTCATAGTCTTCTGTTGCTGTAGGCCGTATTTCCGCGGGAGTCCAGGAAAAGATGGTAATGACGGCTCCATTGGGCCACCAGGGCCCCCTGGAAGAGCTGGTCCTGAAGGTGCACGAGGACCACCAGGACCGGTGGGACCAAGAGGACGTGACGGGATTGACGGCGTACGTGGATTACCTGGACAAGATGGTCGACATGGCAGAGATGGACGGGATGGACGGGATGGCATTCACGGCGCACAAGGACCACCGGGTGTGATAGGACCGAGAGGACAGAGTGGTGTTGATGGTACACAGGGGTTACCCGGAAACGATGGCCAGCCGGGCAAAGACGGTCGAGACGGGAAAGACGGGAAAGATGGTAAAGACGGCGTCGACGGCATTCAAGGGCCACCAGGAGCGGTAGGCCCAAGAGGTCAAGATGGGATGGATGGCGTTCGTGGGCCACCAGGACAGGATGGACGTGATGGAAGAGATGGTGCAAATGGCCTACCAGGGCCGGCTGGGCAGAATGGACGAGATTTCAACAATAACCGTAACAATGTAATTAGATTCGCGGGAAGGATTCAAGGTAGAGTCTTATGAAATTGTTTTATTTAGCACCCAGTTCTTTGAGTTGTGAATGCTACGACCGTTTCGTTGAACGGGAAACATGTTGGACTGTCGTTCGCTCCACCCTATAATCATGTCTTTCAAGAACATTTTGAGTTAGTCTGAGGATAGTCTACTGGAAAGTGCCTTGCTGGTACTACCTGCCACCGTTATTAGCATGTTCGTAGGTAAGAATAAGGTGGTATCTGCAATCCTCGAGACAGTCCGGCGGTCACTTATCGCGGGAATCATTCTCCTCCTCTTATTCTTTCTCTTACTCATCTTCTGGGAGTTTCCGAACGACATGTGGCGGCGGGCTTTGATAACTCCCATAGGATTTGTCTGCGTGGTCGTGCCATTCCTGATCTCCACGGCAGTTATCTTTACCGGACAGTCTGATATCCGTCATATGATTGAGGATGCTTCCTTGATATCCGTGCAGGATGGTCTAGCCCTAACCCTAACCCTAAATATGTTGTCGAGAAATGTTGGCAGAGGCTTTCCATGCATGTGCCGCTCGCTCCGACGCCTTCAACGCAGGACTATCGTCCGTGGCTTGCTGGATCGGTGGTTTGCTCTCATTCGTGCGAACAACAGGTCTCAATGACTGCTCGAATCCCAGTCCATCGAACAGCGATGAGAAGACTAGCGGTGAGGATATGGTGACACGGTCAGATAATGAGTTGTCTTCCTAAAGCTGTTGACTCGGGGCTACCAAAATCTGCGTATCGATTGTCACGATGCCAAATATGTGAACGGTTTGGGCTGAATGGTTAAATGTGTGGATTGGAAAGCTTCTATCAGTGCATTATCAATGGAGACCCACCAAATCCAAGAGAAAGTGGGATGGAGATGCACTTCCGCCAATCATGCATTCTATACAGCAGACCCATAGTGTTGACGAGCTCAAGCAAGCTTTTGGCGGGTGGGCTGTAAGTAAAGGTACGTCGCTTAACTTGTTACAATTAAAGTTGGAAAGACATATATAAACCAACTGGGTCGTTTCTTTAAACAGTTAGATGAACACCGCAACTCGAACGGATGTGATTTGGAAGGCATGGCCACTCTCGGAGACAATGATAATAATGATAATAATGAACCAAACCCGGATGACGCAGCTACTAGCATCGACGCTGAACTTCAACAAATCCATTCCCAGCTCGAACTTTCGCTGGAGGGCCTGCGTGTGGATGGTGCGAAGATCGTTGGTGCGATTCGTAGCGGACAGGCTCTCGAAGCAGTACTCGACATAGCTACACAGCTTATCAAACAAACTAGGAGGGGCATCGGAAATTACAGCTTGAGTGCGCACAATATACGGAACAATATCTGCTTGCTCCCCGACAAACGACATAGCCCCTCTGGTCTATGACCAATTATCTTTTTTGCCAGGAGTGGGTTAGCTATGAGTTAGCTCACTCGAAGGATAACTTATCGCGTTCAGTATACCGTCCTTCACCGTCCAGATCACACTACCACTCTATGCACACCTTTAGTGATTCATCATATAAAATATCTTGAAGCTTTACACCACCATACAATATTAAAAAAATCGGATTCTCTGGTGTAGAGTAAGTAAACTATAGAGAATGAAATAAGCTTAATTTAAATTAGCGAAAGCGCTCATGGAGTATGGTAGGACTGACTAGATCCCCGAGTTTAAGAGTCTCGTCAACTGACCCTACGGCCACTAGTCTGCCATCTGTATCGACAACATTTTAATCCTCGGAGACCCACTTGTTGACCAGCCGGAATCACCACAAGAAAATTCGAGTTCAAAGAGTGAATCAATTCCTATCCAGGGTTTCCTCCGCTTACGGACCAAAGGATTCGAAGTTATCTACACAGCAGCGGACGCAGCATAATTGGATACGCACTCGATACTCGCCCGAGGAGGATGCGTTCATTGTTGACTTGAAAGCTGAAAAGCTTAGCTAGGACGAGATTGAGGATCAATTTGCCGAACGATTCCTACACCGGAACAAGTCATCACTACAGGTGCGCTATTGTAATGGATTAGAGCACCTGACGAAACAAAATAGAAAAAGACGGGTCAAGCCTTGTGAGTAGCCACGGTTCCGTCGCGAGTAGGCTTATCGTGATCCATAAGGCTAGAATCATCGAAGCAATACTTAATCTGTATCACTATCTGCTGGCTAGTAGGCCGGCTATCACACCGGTTTATTGACGGATAATTGTAGACACAAGCACTAATCTGTTTCCTTGAACTTGATAATATATTTAAAATTTGCGAAATCCGACGAGTCCTAGATTGTCTACTTCGTTGCACGACAAACAAATTGCCGCCGACAACCGTCAAATCGTAAAATACAGTTCACAGCCTAGAACTTCGCTCGGCCTAATGGCTATTCTGCAGCCTGCACTACTTGAGAAGCTCTGGAGGTTTCTTCTCGGCATCTAAGACCTGATCATCCCGACCCAATCTCTGCCCCACTCCATATTTCATAGACTTAGAACTAGGTGACAGAAATTTATCCTGCTCTATTCTTCCGCTGCGGTCCGAGGAGATTTGTTGGAAAGTAGAATCGGCCATGTCTCCAAAACATTGTGTTGCGCGTGGTTTCGCATGTATCGATTTCGCGGTTGTGGTATATTGATTTGTGGATCCAATAAACTGCAAGGCATCTTCTTCTCCGTGAATATCTTCGAAGACATTCCTATTTCGCTCGTTGCCAGATGAAGTCGTGGGTGTAGCGTCATCCTCGCGATTATAAGTCGTGATTCGATGCATATCGCTATCATTCATACTTGAAAAATTGGCAGACGAGGCGGTAATGTATATGATGGTTGATTTTTGGTTAAAAGCGACAGGTGCTCGTGATTTTGCAAAGATCAAAATGATTCCTGCCTTAACTGTCGGCCAGCAAAAAGTGGGAAATCTGACAAGCCTTCATACCAATTTCGCGATTGGGAGGAGTATGACGGCTCCAAGTTGGAATGCGTATCGAGCGGGGTATGAGCGCGCGGTGATTGGAGCATATTTGTCTCTGCATCAGACGATTTACATCATAGTACTCGTTGAGCTAACTATGACTGACCAATAATAGTGTGCGCGGGCAAGATGCCCCGCACTACCGCCGTGACATTCCAGTAGCCTGAAAATGGTAGCATATCAAACGGACTCACTAAGCGCTGGTCCCTGCATAAACGATACCACTGCCATTTATTGGCTGCTCTCCTTTATGACCTATTTTGAAGACTTTCTCACCCGCGCGTATTTCATAGCATAAATATCGACGTTTCGTGTTCACTATGAGTATCTGCTAGACAGATTCCGACTTCCAAAATTCGATCCTTGCCTTGAATCTAGCCACAGCTTGCTCTCCCATCGCTCCTCATTCGTGCAAAATGGCGGATCCATTAAGTGTTACTGCATCAGTCCTTGCTGTGATAACAGCTGCTGCACAGTCGGCTAGGTCTCTCTATGACACCATTAGGCGCTTTCAAGATCGGAGCAAGACCTTGAAAAGGCTACAGGATGAACTCGACGATCTTGCTAATATTCTCAGCTCGTTGGCAGAAGCTATCAATTCGGAAACAACGATGCTTGTGCTCCTACAAAAGCCTATTGACCGGTGCCATCAGGTATGCCGTGACTTCGAAGAAACCATGAAAACATTCAGCGGGAAGTCGAAACCCGGTTTTCGGGATTGGACAAAGATGGAATTTATGAGGGGTGATATCAATGAATTTATCGACACTATTGCGGAATATAAATCAACGATATCGGTTGGACTTGGGACGATCACATTGTGAGTTCTGTTCGTGGATTTAGCTTACCGATCTGACCTCTTTCACAGAAACACCTCCAAGATTTCCCAGCAGGTCCTGCAAGAGTACAATGAGATGATCAAAGACACAGTCTACAATCTAGAACTACGCCTCAGACGAATTGATGAGAAGATAGCGCAGCCTATTCTTGATGATCGTGATGCATCAAACACAAGCACCGACCTGAAAGACGAAAGAGCAGTAACTAAGCAATGCATTCGTGTGTGTGAAGATGCCAAATCTTACATGGATTCTTTGATTAGTCGCGAATCATTCATGCTGCCACAGCTATCTTACAACGACTCTGAACACGTGCAGGCTAGCTTTGAAGCCCAGCGTCAGACTCGTCAAATCTTTGATGAAAATCAGAATCGGTTCGCGGAGCTCATCGATCACCTGCAAGGGCGCCTCCGTTCCCTTGTCCTAGACAGGCCACCAAATGACCCAGACAGAACAAAATTACAAGAAGACATAGATATTTCAAGACAATGCCTGGAGGTGTGTAAAACGGCGAGTGAAATCTCTCGGCAAAAAATATACAGAGTTGGGGAAGTTATTGCGGATGGTGAAAGTGACCAGGTAGTGGTAACTACTTTGGCGGATCTTTTTGATGTCAGAAAGGCGTCGTCGAAAGGCAATTCCGCCCAATTAGTTGGCTCAATGACCCCCGAGGATCTTCGACACTTGACGGAAGAGCGTTATAAAAGTCGATTTGGATCCTTAGCAGCTACGTCTGATCGTGTCAAAACTGTTTCATCCAATCTGCTGCCGGGTTACGGAAGTGGGAGCAGGAAGTCTGAAGTACACAGCCCAAGTGACCAGGATGAACAGTCCGCTGCGTCACGAACAAAACATCGCAAGCCGTCTTCTAACGAAATCAGGAAACGAGAGACGGGGGGCGACAATGTTTAACATCGAGCAGTGTAATGCTTAATGTCATAGCTAGTGACTTAATTATGCAATAAGATTTCGATCATCTCGGAAAACCTGCAGCCACTAATCTCAGCTACGGGCTGATGCGTAACTTACAATTTAGAGTTGCTGCAAATAACCGGATTCAGCACAACGAGCCATCAGTGAGACGGTAGTGGGGTTTGCTGTCGTGAAGGTAAGGTGGCTAGTGCAGTTACACCGTTGGCCTTAGGTATATTGGTCGTCTCGGTTCAAGCATTCGACCAAGATGGCCTTGAGCCGTATGATCCTTGAAAATATACTAACTCATATAGGTATCGCTGTTTCAGTAAGCGCCTCATTACTATGAACAGTTTAACCTCCCTTAGTAGTGACACTAAAAACTAAGGTGGGGAAAATTTCCCTTCATCTTAGGCTTGTTAATATATAGTCCATCTCTCATAGCATGAGATTTTCTTCATGTTGCAAACACTCATATCACGGAAACTCAAGTATCGAACATTACTCTACTGAGATTTGGATTGTTATGGCTGATCCTCTTTCGGTTACTGCTAGTCTCGTGGGATTAGTTGGGTTTGCATTTCAGTCGAGCAAATCCCTTTATCAAGTCATCGAAAGTTTCAAATCCTCAAAAAGAGCGGTCCGTGAACTTCGAGAAGAAGTCGAATCCTTAAACGGTGTTCTGGCGACGTTGTCACAGATGGCTATCGAATATGATGCTCAACTGACGTCCTTGAAGCTTCCTTTGCTGCGATGTGGTAAAACATGTGCAGAATTCGAAGGTGTTATCAGCAAATGCGCAGGACATTCAGATGGTCAGAGGACAAGCTTTCGTGACTGGGCGAAATTGCAGTATAGAGGAGGTGATATTGGAGACTTGAAGACTACTCTAGCTGGCTATAAATCGACAATCAACATTGCCATTGGCGGTGCTACTTTGTAAGTCAGTCAAAGAGAGAGAGAAATTTCTCCTAGCGAGGTTACTGATTGGATGTAGTCGCCAGGCTGCAGTTACAGCAAATGTGCTTGATGACTATAAGAGGATGGTCGAGGAAGCCACATCTGATCTGCAGGACCATCTCCAGCTGATTGATGAAAGGATGCAATCGCTCTTACAGAATACCGCTTCAATGCCAAGCCTAGGGCCTCCCGAGGTTGAAGAGATTATAGAAGAAAAAAGCAGCATACAACAGTGTTTGGCAATCTGCACGCAGGTTTCTCAATTGATAGAGACATATCAGACTCGTCGGATGGCCTATCAAGCACCCAGTGAATCTGTTCCACCCCAATTGTCGACCTTTAGAGCAGAAACAGCGACAAATGATCTCCTAATGGGATTTAAAAACAAGTTGTCTTCCAATGCCAACGACCTTCAAGTTCGGCTACAAGAGCTTGAGGATCGTCTTGGAAAACTCTCTAAAGAGAGCAATGATCAACGAGACTTGAGTCTTCTCCAAGCTATGAAAGAGGAGAAAGATAGTATCACACGATGCCTCGAAATATGTACTGATGCATCCGACTTTACGGCAACAGTTCGTACAAATGTCTATGAGGATGTGACATCTGCCGATAACGCCCATCAATTGGTCGTATCAACAATAGGTGACCTTATATCGGCAAGACATATTATGACTGGCTCCAACTCAGTCCAATGGCTAGGACAAATGTCCGATGAAACGCTCCAAAAGCTTTCCGAGAACAACAAACGCATTGTTCCTGAAAATCAGACCAGCACATCGCAAGAGCAGAAGAGTGTATTTAACGACCTTTATGGAGCGGGACACCAGCTGAAAGGTGAAGTAAAAATGGCGAGCGGCAAGATCGGAAAATGAAGAGCTCAAACATTGGATAGGAAAAGAGGAGTGTCCGTGAGGGTTAAGGGTGTTACTATTACAGCGCCTTGCAAGTTCAACTCCATGTCGCGGACATGGATGTATCTTAGTTGAATAACAGTGTGAAAACTACTGTACTGGATTGATTGATCTAGATCTTATGTTGCAAGCCATAACAATTACTCCTACCTTACCGAATGTTGAATGAAAAATCAGTACTATGCTCTGGGTTATCATGCCAAGATAGACTTAAATTTTGATATCCAAGGAACCTCTCCGGAAAACAATGAAGGAGGCCTTGCTTTAGTGGGATGGGTCAACGAGATGGCGGTCGCAATTCTCTAGTAAAAGTTGGACAATCTCAGCATGTCCTTCTACACAAGCAGCCTGAAGAGAATTGCCGTAGAATCCACCCTAAGCATTGACATCAGCGCCATGCTCCAGAAACTATAGCACAATCTCAACCTATCCTCTGCACAAGCAGGTTGGAGAGCATTGCCATATTCTCCGCCTGGAGCATTGACATCAGCCCCATGCTCCAGTAATTCCTGCATAATCTCAATATATCCTTTTGCAGAAGTAGCTTGAAGAGCGTTGCCGTACTTTCCACCATGTGCATTGACATCCGCCCCATTTTCTAGTAATTGTTGCACAACCTCAGAATATCCTCCAGCAGCAGCAGCCTGGAGAGCATTCCCATATACCCTGTCTTGAGCGACATTAGCTACCTTCTCAAGTAGTTGTTGGACGATCTTAATATGTCCCCGTGTACAAGCCCATTGTAATGCACTTCTTTCAGATCCGTCTACCTTATCAATCTCTTCCGACCCTTTCTCAAGCAACACGCGCACTGCTTCCTGGTGGCCATTGAACGCGGCTAATCGCAGTGGCTTCAAACTCGGGACTGGATAAGTTCGTATAGTTACCATCCAAAGCTTATGGAACCACAAGCCGTATAACGGTACTGACATTATCCAGACCCGCTATAGGATGTGTCGCAAATGATCGGTCCAGTTCTCCGCACAATAATCCAGTAAAGACCGTATACGATCTCCTTTGTCACTAATCAGATCATCCATAGGAAGGTATCTAACGCAAATTTGAGTCATCTCTAATTCCATTTTGCTGGGCTCAAGATACCATTTCAAATTCGGTGATCTGCTGACTTTGCTAGTGAGAAACTCTCTAGCGGTCTGGTGAATAAGTTAGATTTTAACATCTTTAATGAAAACGAATACACAATATCCCGTTTCCCTTATAGCGACTTTAAACAGCGCAGTGGATGAACGCCCTGAACTTCCAAGTTGGCTTGACATCTATTCATAGTTCTAACAACTATTCTGTAAACACGGGTTCTGAAATGCATAGCTCATTGAAAGCCTCCTGAAAGCCAACGTTTTCAAGTGTCTCACTGTGAAATAACTGCACCATGGCCTCGTTCCCCGTAATATTTGCTATATCGATTGCACTGTAACCCTCTGCGTCCCTTTTCTCACGGGAAGCTCCATTTTCTAGGAGCAATTTCGCCACTCCCGGATGCAGGTTCTCCGTTGCCAGCATTAATGGCGTTCTTCCACAGTTATCAATTTCGTCCAAGCCAGCTTTTGCTTCGACTAAAATCAATGCTATCGCTTCTCGACCATTCATAGCAGCAGAATGTAGTGCAGTTTGTTCAAACGTATCCTTTGCATGAATATCACCGCCTGCATCAATAAGTGACTGCACTATTGGGACGTCTCCAATATCTACTGCGAGGTGCAATAATGTGGAGCCGTCGATAATTACGTTAACGTTTGCTCCATGCTCAATAAGCAGCCGTACCATACTCTCATCTTTGCCTTCAATAGCATAGAATAGAGGTGGTTTCTTATCCGTGCCACGTTTATTTGGATCCGCACCGTTTTCGAGAAGCACCAGAACAGCTTCCATTTTCTCTTGCCAAACGGCTAATTCCAGAGCTGTGCATCCTCCAACATCACTCGCGTTGACATCTGCACCCTTCTCAAGCATGCTCCGAATTCTACCAACTTGGCCCTCCTGTGCAGCGAAGCGTAGACCGGTTAGTGCTATACTTCCCTGGGCTTTCTTATCTGCGAGCTTCGTTAACAGGGCTTGGCTCTTGACATCCTGCATTTGTGCTGTCAATAATTCAGCTATAGTCCGTCCATGTTCGACTTTATCTTCTAATAATTGCACTAGGGTGTTGTGCTCTTTGACAACTGCACAATGCAGCGGGGTCCAGCCATCCTTATCTTTCGCGTTAGGTTCTGCACCACATTTCAGTAACAATTTTACCATAGGCTCATACCCTGTCAGGGCCGCTTTATGGAGAGGCGTGAGCCCAGCAATATCCTGTGAATTAACATCCGCGTTATTGTTAAGTAGTATCTCTACCGCTGTTGTTGAGCCCGTCTGTACGGACCAGAAGAGTGGAGTTTGTCCATCGTCATTTTTAGCATTGATATCGGCGCCGCATTCAACCAATATATGAACAACTCCCTCGTACGGCACTGCCCAGTGAAGAGCTGAGTTGCCGTACTTATCCTTGGAGTTAATGTCGGCGCCGTTCCGCAAAAGGACCTGTACAGTAGCTTGGTGGCCTATTGTAGACGCAAAATCCAAAGCTGTGCTGCCCACCCAATCACGAGCATTGATATAAGCTCCATTATCAAGGAGCATCTGCACAAACACGTCTTTTCCTTCCTCTGCTGCCAGAAACAGTGCCTGATTTCTCCCATCTCCTCCAGCGTCTAGATCGAGATTGCTGTCAAATAACATTTTCGCTAACTGAGTGTCGCCGTTGAGAATTATCCAGTTCAATGCTGACCAGCCCTCAACGTCTTTGATAATATCAGCTCCTCTTTCAAGAAGAAGCTCTAACGTTGCTTTATGAGCATTTCTCGCTGCCCAGTACAAGGGTGATTCCCCACGGTGATTCAGGACGTTGATATCTGCACCCTTATCGAGCAAGAAACAGACTGTTTCTGTGTGTCCATTCATAGCTGCTACAAGTAGCGGTGTCGCTCCATTGCTATCCTCTTCATCAATATTGAAGTCTTTCTTCAGCAAAAAGCCTAGGACTTCTTTCAAGCCCCAATATGCTGCGACATGAAAAGGCCCAAACTGTCTGGGGAAACGGTCATACCAGTCTTTGGTCCGATAGCGGGCGACATGCAATACCTGGACAGAAGATGCCAATTTTTCGCTTTGTTCAAGGAACGCGAAAATCATGCCCATTTCTGTGTGTACCATCTCTTGGACGTGGTATCCCCAGTTATGTGAGGCGTAATCAAGTAGTCGATATTCTTGCAAACGATGCGATAATGTATCTCCGTCACAGCACGGTCCAGTATCAAAAGCGTCCAATGAGAGGTAGGTAAGGCAAATACTCGCGATCTCAGAATCGGGATTTGGAACAAGTTTCCCAGGATGTCTGGAAAAGTACTCGTAAAGAGTATGATGAACAAGCGTTATGATACCGCCCTTTTCGTCAACTCTAATCAGACCTGCAGAAACACTAAGAAGTATATCTTTGTCCGGAAAAGCGTTTTGGTCCAACTCGCTATCTTGCACTTCGACACCTAATGCATGGCAGATTTCGTCAACGTTGAGTGGCCTTTTTGCACAAAATATGTATGAAAGAGCCTTTTGTGCAAGCTCATAGTCCTCTGGACTTTGATCCTTGATCCTTTCCATAGTAACGTGGTAAGTCTTATCAACATCTGCTGATAACGTATTCATAGCTATTCGCAATTTTTTCACATTGTTGTGACCACGCAAGAGATCCATTTGCAGAGAAGCAAGCAGAAACCTATATACCTGGTTAGTTAAGCCAGAAAAGTAGGGAGACAACCGGACTGACATGCCAGCAGCATTTGCTTTCACAAGCTGAACTAAAGTGTCTTTCAATCCCACATCCTTAGCAAGTAGCTTGCACAATCTACTGTCATTCTTGATTTCAAGTTCTAGGTAAGTCTCTATGTCGAAGTCGCTGGCTGAGATCTCCAGTCGAGCAAGCTTCCCAAATTGAAGGAGATCATCTATGTGAGGACGCGAGGTAAAGAGAAAGCGAACAGATCCCTCCAGTTTTCTCATCAAATGCACAAATTTGTGCCTGTTTCTCTCCGGGGATTCGTCCTAAAACATGTGTAAGCAGCTTGCAGGGATCTGACATCTTGGTGGAGGGATTACCAAGGCGTCAACGAAGAGATAAATTTTGGAGAATGAAGAACAAAGACAAACGATAAGCGAGATCCATTCTTCTTCGCTTGGATTTCTCTTCCTTACTGCATTTTTTTCAAGGAAATCTCTCACTGCAGACGGGATAGGGTAGATTTGCTCCACAAGCTGGCGACATATATTTGCGAGGAGTTGAGATTCGGAATGTGTTGTCGGATCTTTATGGTCAATATAGAGGTAAACCAGAGCGGCATTTGCTCCTTGTATGGCATCATCGACGTAATTAACTGCAATAGATCTAGGTAATCATGAGTGGCTTGTTTGACAGACGAATGTTTGCTGTTACAACGCCTTGTTTTCTCAAGGGGCGCTCACGTAAAAACACTTTTCCCCGCTCCGGCTTCATCGCAAGTTAGCATTTACAGTAAACGTCCATAGAAGCCAACGTACGGATTCCATAACACCAAAGGACCAAGGCCTCGTCGCTTTTGACCCATTTCTGGAACTCAGTGCTCTCTAGTAGCCATCGTCCAGTGGCCTCTGAATGCTTGTCAAAAGTGTCCCTTTGCTTTTCATGGAAGCTTCGCATTGACAGAGCTTCAAGAACTTTATCACGTTCAGTGGCCGCCTCTCTACCTGCGAACCTAGTTAGATTTCTGGATGTAAACGCGAATCATGCATTGTACTTAATAAGAGATTCTCAACACGTTCTGTCTTTTCCACTAGAATACGGTTGTTCTGCGCTGAGGTCTTGCTAAGCTGGTTAACGACCACGAGTGTGGCATTTCTGATAACACCTTCTTCGCGAGCGACCGCTCTATGGAAGCGAGCATATGCGGTTGCCAGTTCGTCATCTTCACCTAAAGCTAAGGAACGAAATGCCTTCACTAGTGGTTTTCATTATCAGTCATTGTGTCATCGTCATGGCCTTGCTGCTTGAGTAATTCAAATTGATTCCAGGGAGAACTAAGCCAAGCCAAGTTAGGTTAGTAACTGGTGTAGGTTAAGCTTACCGATTCGCTTCATTTTAATATACTTCGCAGAGATCCCACAGAGATCTAACACGGATATGAGGACTTCTATCAAGACACTCTTCAATTCCGGTATAGTCGGCATGTCCATTGCATCCACCTCAAGAACTTTGAGCCGGCTGAGGTAAGAATCCAGGTCTTCAAAAAACTCGATAATCTTATCGTAGTCCGCCGATACAGAAACCACTACCTAAGATTTATCAGAGACGTGGCAGAAAAAACAAAGATGTGCCCTACACTCATGAGATAGCGCATAGCTATGAAAATTGCAACACTAGGTGGAGAAGCCTATTTGATGATACCGTCATAAGAGATTCTTGATCGCGAAGCATGACAAGCCTATTGCTTACATTAATTGCTGGCTGCGCAACAACATCACTAACGACGTTGATGCGACCCAAGATCTTCGCCACAATTGTCCTGAATTTTTCAAATCTCGAACCACTGTGCCTGAATTTCTTGAAAACCGTTCCTTTATCTTGCAACGCATTTACTAAATCATCCACAGACGTCGCCGAGAGAAAATTGACTTTAGTATTACTATTTTGCTCATAACGATCAATTGCCGCTTGCCAAATCACGCTGATATCGGAGGCAGGTTGGTGGATCATGTGGGTATTCGAACTTGCACACATCTTGGGTATTGGATGTCTCGATAATCGCAGATAGGCATACGGTAAACGTTTTCATAACAGTCGACATGGTGGAACGTCACAGTACGTAGTCTTGAAGTTGTTCCGATTCAGTTGGCGGGGCGTACGCCTCCAGTCGAGACTATCCTCGACTGGAGGCGTACGTGCCGCATAACACGTCAGTTGGAGGTGTATTATTGTACAGTTCCAGGCATCAATCTTCGACCTGGTTGATCAGTCCGCCAACATGAGCATTGAATCGCGAACCCTTGTTACTTTCAGCGCGGATACAAAGGTGTCCTTCAAGCAATATCTGAGCGAGAATTCGAATAATCGGCGTGTGTCTCGTGAAGAGAGAGAGAACATAATCCAGTGGTTAACCAACCCTCACAAGCGGCCGTTGTCACAAAGCGAGTTCAGTCGACGTAACTATGTTCGGAAAACGTTCACCTGGGAAGAGGCGACGCAACTTCTAGTCGCCGCGCCAAAAGCGGATGGGGGGGAGAAACGTATCGTGGTTACCGAGGATACGATTGCGGATATTGTCGAATATGTTCATGAGAATAACGGCCACGCTGGTTGGGATTACACGTGGAGAGACGTCAGCAGATCATACTATGGTATACTGAGGTCGGACGTTATACGTCTACTCAAGCAATGTGAAATATGTGCACATGATCCTTCAAAGCGACCGAAGGACCTCAAAGATGAGCCCACAGATGTCCAATCGGCTGATAGCGAATTCATTGACTTCTTGGGTCAGAGCGAACTCCCCATCGGCACCAGTACCTGAAGTTTACATATAAAAATATGGTCACATTCAGCATAGTTTAATCATTCGAGATTTTGACGAGGGATGTCGGATATGCGGGAGCATCCTCCTAGTCTTAGTTCGGCCTTTGATCGCTGAAGGCAGAGAGTTATATGTCCAAAGACCCCTGCTAGGTAAGCCTCTATGTTGACCCTTAGTTGCGTCCTCGAACCAGATTCCGGAAGCCAAGCTTATTTTCGACATCTGTCCTCAGATCAAGGAATCTTTGTGTGATTCAACTGTCTCAAACGTATTCGACATATCTCTTTATTCCTTCGGTGGATCCAGGTCCGTGAACTTAACTAAAGCCAGTCTGAGAGCTTGTCGTGCATAGCTTTCGTGTTCTCTTGCCCTAGCTGTTGAGTAGTAAGACACAAATGCTAACACCTTGGGACAAGCTGCTTAGAGCGTGATTACGCATATATCCAGCGAAGTTTACCAAGGTTGCTGAAGTGCAAGTTATTTTAAGGAGCTACAACCATAGAGTATCCTACTGAACTACAAAGTGAACAAGTCAGTCTGTGGCTATCATTTTATGCTAGAACGCTTCTGGTATGCATAGTGATTGCCACTTGCAATAAAGGACCCTAGCGTCCATTCGGCAGCAGGTTCTGTCTACCCAGTTACAAGGCTTCTTCTAAACACCCAACCTCCGATGTAGAAAACAACTGCGTGCCTTTTCTTTCTTTTCTTATTTGTTTGTTGCGTAGATTGTAGCTCACTTCCGCTTAGGACCACGCCGAAGCCAGCGTGGCAATCGTCTATACAACTGTATCTGGATTTGATACTCGCGGGCTATGCATGGGCTGTGATCCTGGCAACAATATGACCCATTTGAAGCTAGATAGTGGTATATAAGACAGCGGCAATTTCGCTGGATTACCACTGGAAGAAAGCGATGCGGTTCCGCAAACATGGAGATGCCCGTAGAATCCGAAGTCCTCAACTTTCTTGTCTGATAAACATCTATTAACCACTACTTCGTGAACATTGCCATCCAGTAAGTTATCTTAGAACAGATTATGAGTCGATATGAGGCAATGTAACTTTGTTGTGACTTTAGTAGATATGTATATTGTGACTACTGAGGGTTAAAGGATCTTGAGAGGTTTATGTGATAAATCAGATCGTATATACGAGGTTCTACCAATGTCTCAATGAGGAATTATGGCGACACGTGATGTCATCGCCTCATTTCCGGAATCCACGACCGATATGACTGTACCCAAATTTGACGTTGCCAGATTTAAATAACTGACTAACTAACTTACTAACGTAATCGGTAAGCGAGTTGGCCACGTAAGCGAGTTGGCCACTTTTTCCCGAACCCGCATGCGATATTGATTTTAAATCCTAGTTTTCAAATCCACATACATTTCTCATACAAAAAATTAACTACTAGTGCGATTAGGACATCGGTTTATTTTATGCCCTTCAGCGCCACAACCACTGCAGCGAAATTGGCGGCGTACGATTGGTTGAGAAGCTGGGAGCTCCGGCTCAGCTGGAGTAGTAGTAACAGCTTGAGATGCCTCAACCGGACCTTGTATAAGTGCCTGAGCTTCCTCTCTAGTAACCCCTTGCTCAATAGAGATCTGTTTATTAGACCGCTTACGTTTTTGCTTCTCTTTCTCATGCGCAGCTTGTAAATCGTAGTTCTCTTTCCGTACGAGTAAAAGGTCATTCGCTATTGTTTCGTAGGCTTTTGATAACCGTATAATTGCCTGATTGATTTCTTGATTCTGGTTGCTTTCTGTACGCTCATTTATACGTTTATTAATTGTAGTCGACTGGCGTAAAAATTGGCGTGTATTTTGAGGTGTTTGTAAGCAGGATGATGCTATATTGCTTGATCGACTTGGAGGGGGTGTTGGAGTCTTCAATTGGAGAGTAAGTTGTTGTATAACTTGATCCGGATTGAAAGGCACTAATCCAGTGGCTGCGAAGCTATTCCGAATAGTTTGAGCTTTATATGCTATCGTACGAGCGCTTGGAAAAGCTGTTAAGAAGTC
>NHZS01000484.1:0-25438 GCA_002775195.1 Talaromyces adpressus
GTTAATCATGCATTTTATAAAGCATTATTATTTTTAGGTGCAGGAGCTGTTATACACTCAGTAGCAGATAATCAAGATTTCAGAAAATATGGTGGATTAAGACCATTTTTACCTCTAACTTATTCAGTTATGTTAATAGCTTCATTAAGTTTAGTAGCTGTTCCATTTATGACTGGATTTTACTCTAAAGATTTAATACTTGAATCTGCTTATGGTCAGTTTTACTTATCTAGTACTATAGTATATTTTATTGCTTCAATAGGTGCTATGTTTACAACACTTTATTCTGCAAAAGTATTATATTTAACTTTTTTAACTAACCCTAATGGACCTTTAAATAATTATAAATTTGCACATGAAGGAGATCTTTTCTTAAATATACCTTTAATTATATTAGCTGTTTTCTCTATATTTTTTGGATTTTTAACTAAAGATATATTTATAGGACTAGGTACAGGATTCTTTTCTGATAATAGTTTATTTATACATCCTAACCATGAAATTTTATTAGATACAGAATTTGCAGTACCTGTGTTATTTAAATTATTACCTTTATTTTTTACAGTTTCTTTAAGTATATTATCAGTTTTATTTTCTGAATTTACACCTAATTTATTAATTAATTTTAAATTTTCAACAATAGGTTATAATATTTTTAGCTTTTTTAATCAAAGATTTTATATAGAGTTGATTTATAATAAATATATTGTTGAAAATATCTTAAGTTTAGGTGGACAAACAACTAAAAGTCTTGATAAAGGATCAGTAGAATATTTAGGACCTTATGGATTAGAAAAAGGATTATTAAGTTTAAGTAATAGTATAAATAATTTAAGTACAGGTATAGTAACTACTTATGCGTTATATATATTAATGGGTTTAATGTTTTATATAACATCGTTATACTTTTTTAGTTGAGATAGTAATTTGTTGATATTAATAATATTTTCTTTATTTGTTATATTAAATAATAAACTTTTTTTACAGAAATAAAAATTTTAAGCTAAAAAATATTATATACAAAATGTAATTTTCGTTATCTATCTTTGTTAATATCATCAGTTTTTTCTTTATTATTGTCTAATTCATTAGCTTTTAGACGTGATATTTCAATACTTTATTCTAGAATTGGAATTATTGTTTTATTTTATTGTATATATTTAGCTTATAATAGTTTATTCATAACATATATAGATAATGGTATTGGTATATTTGGAAGTTTATTTTATATATCTTCTATAACACAAACATTTCATATTTTAATATTTTTTTTAAGTTTATTGATATTAAATATGACTGCTTTTTATCCTAGAAAATTAATATATAGTGAATATTTAGGTATTTTTAATTTATTATTTTCAAAGTTACAATTCTTAAAAAAACTTACTATATCTAATATTATTTTAAAAAATGGAGAACAATACTCTATTTTAGAATATACTTTAGTATTATTATTTGTTATAATAGGTAGTATTTTATTAATATCAAGTAGCGATTTAATATCTATTTTTTTAGCTATAGAATTACAAAGTTATGGTTTATATTTATTGTGTGCAATTTATAGAAATTCAGAATCATCTACTTCATCTGGTTTAACTTATTTTTTATTAGGTGCATTAGCATCTTGTTTTATACTTTTAGGTATAGCTTTAATATATGCTAATTTAGGTGTAACGTATTTAGATAGTTTTTATATAATAAATAATTTATCTTCTATTTTAGATCAAAGTATAAATAAATTTAATAATTATACAACTTTTATACCTTATTCTATTTTATTAATAGCTGTAGGTTTATTATTTAAAATATCTGCTGCTCCATTTCATTTTTGATCACCTGATGTTTATGATGGTATTCCTACTATAGTGACAACATTTGTAGCAAATATTGCAAAAATATCTATTTTAATTTTAATATTACAATTAGTTCATTTTACAAGTAATATTTATATTTCTACTAATTATTCTTGAACAACTAGTTTATTATTAAGTTCTTTATTATCTTTAACAATAGGTACTATATTAGGTTTAACTCAATTTAGAATTAAAAGATTATTAGCTTATAGTACAATATCACATTTAGGTTTTATGTTATTAGCTTTAAGTATTAATAGTGTAGAATCAATACAATCTTTTATATTTTATTTAATACAATATAGTATTTCTAATGTTAACGCATTTATTATATTAGTGGCTATAGGTTATAGTTTATATAGTTATAATGATAGTAATATAAATAATAAACAAATAGTTGATAAAAATAATTCTCCTATACAAATGATAACTCAATTAAAAGGATATTTCCATATAAATAGTATATTAGCTTTAAGTTTTGCTATTACTTTATTTTCATTTGCAGGTATTCCTCCTTTAATGGGATTCTTTGCAAAACAGATGGTATTTTCTTCTGCTTTACAAGAAGGGTTTATTTTTTTAACTTTAATTGGTGTATTAACTAGTGTTATTAGTGCTGTTTACTATTTATATATAGTAAAAACTATGTTTTTTGATTGACATTCTTATATATATTTAAATAAATTAAATAATTTAAGAATACCTGCTGTATTAACTAATAAAAATAAAAAAATAAAAGAATTTTATTTAAAATCAGATTTTACTTTATCTAATTCTTTTAGCTTAACTATTTCAATTTTAACTTTAATAATACTATTATTTATATTCATGCCTAATGAATTATTAAATATGTCAAATATACTTTCTATATTGCTTTTTGTTCCTTTAATATAACAAATGAAAATGAAAAATATAAAAATGAAAAATATTAAAAATATAATAATAAATATTGTGATTATAATGATAGATATAATAAAAAATATAATAATAATGTTTAAAAACTTCCTTAAAAACCTCCTTAAAAATTTTTTTATTTTTTTGAAAAATATAATTACTAATGTTAAATTTCTTTTAACATTAATGCTTTCTTCCTTAATAATTTTAGAATTAGCTAAGTTTTTTAATATAGATTTAGGTTATTTTTATTATTTCTCGTTAACTCCTGCCACATTACTAGTTTATATAGCATATGACAAATGTATAGTTCCTATTATTACTATAATAATTATAAAATTATTTAATTTAAATAAATTTCATAATTATATTTCACCTATTATAGCACTTTCTACAAGGTTATTAATTTTATATTATGGAGGTATGAGTTATTTTATTTGTACTTATTTTTCATATATTATAGAAACATATAATATAAGTTTAATACCTGTATTTAATAATATAAATAAGAATATAATTGAAACTATATATAATTCGAAAATGTTTGATAGTGTAAATAAGAATATATTTGAAACTATATATAATTCGAAAATGTTTAATAGTGTAAATAAGAATATTATTGAAATTATATATAAATTATTTAATATAGTAAATAACAATATTATAAATATGTTTAAATATATAAATAATAATATTATAAAAACTATACATAATTTAAATTTATTTATTAATGAAAATAATATTATATTAAAAAATATAAATAATAATATTATTGAAATTATCCATATTATTAATATAAATATAAATAATATATTTAATAATATTTTTAACAATACAAATTCAATTAATTTAATTATAGATAAAAATATAATAATAAATAATATTAAAGAGTTATTTAATAATAAATTATATTTAAATGGATGTAATGATTATGTTTATCATAATGATTTTAAAGTTAAGATTGTAGCATATCAGACTGGAACCCCTGAAGGCGTTGAAACTTCAAATAATAATCCTGAAAATGAATCAAGAAATGCAAATGTTAGTTCAAATCAAGGGTCTCAACCTGTATCTAATGTAATTTCAAATAATACAATACGTTCGCGTCCAGCTCCATACACTAATGAAGATTTAATTAAATGAGGTATAAATGAGTTGGATTTTTCTAAATTTAAATTTCATGATATAATTTTACCTTGTAAATTTCCAAACGGAGATGGACCTATAGAAATTATACATGGTTATGTACAAAATAGCACTCCTCGTACTTCTCTTGTTTATTTAAATAAAGACTTTACTATGTCTAGAATTGAAATTGATGAAAGTAAAGTAGTTTCTCTTTATAATAAAGAAATAAATAAGTACTACGATCCTGTTCATGGTATTTGATGAAATCATCAAACTGGTAGATGAATTGATTCAGATCTTTATTATTTAAGAGGTGGTATAAAGATAGATAATACTATTGATACTAGAATAAAAACTAGTAATAATAAATATACGGTTGTTTTTATAAATAGAGTTATAAAAACTTTATCTTTTGATGATTATATAAAAAAACTTTTAAGAGATATAGCTGATTGAAATGTAGTTCATTTAAATGCAATTGAATATATTAGACCTGATAATTCCCCTATATTTACTTCTAAAGAAGCAGGAAGATCTTATATGCTTAATTTAAATGAAAGTACAATAAAAGCTTATGCTCATAAATTATGATGTGGTGATTATCCTATTAGATATTATGATAAGACTGTGACAGAGTTATTGTCAAAAAAATTAGAAATAGGTATTAATAGACGAGAAAGAGAAAGTATTTGTATACTTATAGATCAAATTATAGCAATGAAATGTCAAACTATGTATTTAAATAAATGCTTATCTAATTATTATTTATTATTAGAAAAAGATTATAAATGACTACAATCTGCACAAATATATATGGAAGATAATGAAAAACGTTTTAATTTAATGTATAAAAAACCAAGTGATGATTGAGTAATGTCTAATAGTATAGTACGTAATGGTCGTAATATCAATAAATAGATATATATTTATACTTTTTCATGCAAAATATAATAAAATATGTAATAGTAATATTAACCATTGAAAATTTAATTCTTAACCGTACAGTAACTCTATATTTAAGTCTTATAGTTAGCAGTTTATTGTTTGCGTGTAAGTTGATAAAACTTATTTCTGGACTTTTAAATCACACTTAGTATCAATAATGTTAATTACTGAATTTTTAGCTCAATTTTTCGATGTAGATCTATTTACTCCTGATTTTTTAAAAAAATAAAAACTTGATTTTATAAACCCTCTTACTCAACCAGTTTTGGCTCAATTACATGCCTAATTTGCTCTGGAAAATCAAAATCCTTTAGATGCCATTTGGATATTGTTGTTAATCCTATTTCTTCAACTAGAAATGGTTTACTCATCCAGTTGGAACTATTAGCTACATAAGTAATTTAATTATCTCACTAATGAATTACCTAATTATTCATAATAAAAATCCTAAAAAAATATAATAGTTTATAATTTTAATTATAACTATTTTTTATAATAATCCTTTTTAGGTAATTAAGGTTGTATATTTATATTTATATATTTATGTTAGAATCATCAAGATTAATTGCTACAGGTTTAGCTACTACAGGTTTAATAGGTGCTGGTGTAGGGATAGGTATAGTTTTTGGAGCCTTAATTTTAGGTGTATCTAGAAATCCCTCATTAAGAGGACAATTATTTAACTATGCTATTTTAGGGTTTGCTTTTTCAGAAGCCACAGGTCTGTTTGCATTAATGATGGCATTCCTTTTATTATATGTAGCTTAATAATATTAAAGAAAAAATTTTTATGTCTATCACAATTTAAATTATAAAATTTTTCTTTAGACCTCTGTAGGAATTTAGTTTAATTGGTTAAAACATGTATGTATTAATTAAATCATATATATATATATATAGGCTCGAGTCCTGTAATTCCTAACTTAGAAAATTCTTTTTTTTTTTTACAATATAAAATAACAAAATATATTGTAACTAATAATTTCTAAGTGTTATTTTATTTATATTTTTATATAGATAGAATATATGTAATAATTAGTATTACAGGGTAATTTTGTAATGCTTAACAATACAAAATAATTTACTATACAAAATAATTTACTTTAACTTGACAAAATAATTTACAATAATTTAAAAATGCAATAGATAACAAAAACAATAAACCTTATATTTTTTATTATGAATATTGATTTTACTACATTTAACTACGATGAAGCAATTACAGCAGGTATTGCTGCAGCAAGTGCAAATCCTACAGATATAATTATTGTAGGTGCAATATTTTTATGTCTTACTACAATTAGAGTTGGATATGTTAATTTTATTAACAAAACTAAATCATTCATTGTGGAAGAAAATACTAGATTCTCTGAAGAAGAAATAAATATTAGAGAGTTAGTAGAACAACACACTAATAATTTAAATAGTGGAGATAGTAAGCTCGTGGAGGTCTGTTGGGAATGGATTGTTAATAACGATTATATACCAAGTGTGGAAGAAATAATTAGCATTTTAATGCAATTAAATGTTTAATCTATAATTTAAATTAAACATTTAATTTTGTGTTGTATATAAAATAATAATTAAATTTTATTTTATATGGGTGAGGGAGGGTAATAAAAATATAGTTTTTGTATATTAAAGTGTATATATATATATATTTTATGAGAATTTTTAAAAGTCATCCTTTATTAAGATTAGTTAACTCCTATGTTATAGATTCACCTACACCATCGAACTTAAGTTATTTATGGAATTTTGGTTCCTTATTAGCTCTTTGTTTAATAATACAAATTGTAACAGGAGTTACATTAGCTATGCATTATACACCTAGTGTAGCTGAAGCATTTAACTCTGTTGAACATATTATGAGAGATGTAAATAATGGTTGATTAATACGTTATTTACATGCAAATACTGCATCTGCTTTCTTTTTTTTAGTTTATTTACATGTAGGTAGAGGTTTATACTATGGTTCATATAAAGCACCTAGAACTTTAACTTGAATTATAGGTAGTATAATTCTTATAGTTATGATGGCAACAGCTTTCTTGGGTTTGTCAAATAGCCCAAAATGACATAAACAAAATTATATTTATAAAAATAATAAAAATAAAAATAATTTAAACAAAAAATACTATAGTACTAACACTAATTCAAGTAATTATAGTAAAGTAGTAACTGATTTTTTATCTGGTAAAAATTTAAATGCAGTAACTTGTTTTGAAGATTTACAATTACAGGAAATTAAAAATAAAATAAATGATTATTCAAAAAATAAAGCTGGTATTTATTTAATACTGAATAAAGTTACATTAGATTATTATATAGGTTCTGCATCTACTAATAGATTTTATTCTAGATTTTATAAACATTTAATAAGTTTAATAGGAAATAAAATTGTTAAAAATGCTGTAAGAAAATACGGTATTAATAATTTTGCATTTATTATATTAGAATTATTTCCAGAAGAAGTAAATAAAGAGAATAATAAAAAATTATTAAATATAGAAGATTTTTATCTTAAATCCCTTTTACCTAACTATAATATACTTACTGAAGCGGGTAATAGTTTTGGATACAAACATACAGAAATAAGCCGTATTAAAATGAAAGCTAATTATAGTGAAGAACGTCGTAATAGAATAGGATTACTAAATAAAGGTAAAAATTTAAGTGAAATTACCGTAGAAAGGATGAAAGAAAAAGCCTTTTTAAGATCATCTTATAATTATAATGAACAAGGTTTAGCTAATCTAAAAAAAAATTCTAAACCTATTATACTTTATAACAAAGATGGTACTGTATACGGGGAATATAGTTCTATTGTAGAAGCAAGTAATAGTTTAAATTGTTCTATTAAAACCATATCAAGAGCTTTAAAATCTAATAGTAAAATATTAAAGAGAACTTGATATGTAAAATATAAATAAATAATTTTGTTTGTGTTATAGTCACACGAGTAGAAAACCTTATGTAACTTATAAAAGAAAATAAGGCTAAAGTGTAATATCCTGACAAGGATATTGAGAAATATTAATTTCTTGGCAATGTCAGTGAAAACGGTTAAAATTATTTAATATCTAGACCGTCGGTTATTTATATGATCGCTACAGACTGGGTCACTGATGGGTAGCTGAAATGTTACTTAATGTACAGTCGGAACTTTGCACTTAATGTGTATATAATATACGAATTCAAAGTTATTATAGTATTGTAATTTTACAATATAAGTTTGTATGTTTTACCTTATGGTCAAATGTCATTGTGAGGAGCAACAGTTATTACTAATTTAATGAGTGCTATACCTTGAATAGGACAAGATATTGTTGAATTCTTATGAGGAGGTTTTTCAGTTAATAATGCAACTTTAAATAGATTTTTTGCATTACATTTTGTATTACCTTTTGTATTAGCAGCTTTAGTTTTAATGCATTTAATTTCATATCATGAAACTGTAGGATCAGGTAATCCTTTAGGTATATCTAGTAATTATGATAGATTACCTTTTGCACCTTATTACATATTTAAAGATTTAATAACTATCTTTTTATTTTTCTTTGTTCTATCTTTATTTGTATTCTTTATGCCTAATGCATTAGGTGATAGTGAAAATTATGTAATGGCTAATCCTATGCAGACTCCTCCTGCTATAGTGCCTGAGTGATATCTTTTACCTTTCTATGCTATATTAAGATCTATACCTAATAAATTATTAGGTGTTATAGCAATGTTCTCTGCTATATTAATAATATTAGTTATGCCTATAACTGATTTATCTAAATATAGAGGTTTACAGTTTAGACCTTTAAGTAAAGTTGCTTTCTATGTATTTGTAGCTAATTTCTTAATATTAATGCAATTAGGTGCAAAACATGTTGAATCACCTTTTATAGAGTTTGGTCAAATTTCAACTGTTTTATACTTTTCACATTTCCTTGTAATAATGCCTTTAGTTAGTTTTATTGAAAACACTTTAGTAGAACTTATTACTAAAAAAAGTTAATAAATTACATATTACAAATCAAATATTGTTTACTCTCCTTTTTTAGGAGCTTGAGTAGAAGGTTCTACGTTTTGACTGCAAATTGAAATATAGGGATTCGAGTTCCCCGAGCTCCTTTGGTTTTTTATAAAATCAAATTTAATTATAATTGTATAATATTAATTTTTTTTTAGTATATAAAGTAATTATAGTATTAAAAAAATTTTTAGTTTTTTTATTAAAATTTATATATTTAATTATTTCATAATTAGTATTTTAATGTTTATAAATAAATATACATAATATTTGATTAGTTTATTATCTGTAATTTCTATTGCTGAAGGTCTATTAGTTGTAGTACCTGCTTTATTATCTGTTGCTTTTGTTACTGTAGCTGAAAGAAAAACTATGGCAAGTATGCAAAGAAGATTGGGTCCTAATATTGTAGGTTATTATGGGCTTTTACAGGCGTTTGCTGATGCTTTAAAGTTATTATTAAAAGAATATGTTGCTCCAACTCAAGCTAATATCATTTTATTTTTTCTTGGACCTATTATAACATTGATATTTTCTTTATTAGGTTACCTTGTAGTTCCTTATGGTTCAGGATTATATATTTCAGATTTTAGTTTAGGTATATTATATATGTTAGCTGTTTCTTCTTTAGCTACTTACGGTATATTATTAGCTGGTTGATCTGCTAATTCAAAATATGCTTTTTTAGGTTCTTTAAGAAGTACAGCTCAATTAATTAGTTATGAGTTAATATTAAGTTCAGTTATATTATTAGTGGTTTTACTTTCAGGTAGTTTAAATTTAATATCTATAGTAGAATCACAAAGAGTAATAAGTTTTGTATTTCCTTTATTTCCTTTATTTTTAATATTTTTTATAGGTTCTATAGCGGAAACGAATAGAGCACCATTTGATTTAGCTGAGGCTATAAGTTTAGATTTGGTCTCATTAAATATAACTAATTGCTTGTAAACCCTAAAATTAGGGTTATTAGCAGGAAATATTTTATTAAAGTAAAATAATCTTTAGAGACTTAACGTTATATATTAAATATATATTATTTAATAAAGATAAAGTCCAAACTTACATAAAAATGTAAGATAATTTTTTTTTATAACCCTGTTATATTTATCATATAACACGTGATGTATTAGCTAATAAATTTAGCTTTTTAATTAAATATTTAGATATATAGATAAATATTTAAATAAAAATATTTATATTTTTAATTCTAAAGTAATATAGGATTAATAAAAAAAATTGGAATCTGAACTTGTAAGTGGATTTATGACAGAACATTCATCTGTAATATTTGTTTTTTTCTTCCTTGCTGAGTATGCAAGTATTATTTTGATTTGTGCATTAAATAGTTTATTATTTTTAGGAGGTTATTTAAGTATAGTACCTTTAGATATTTTAATTAATATTTTAAATATATTTTTTAATGTTAAAGAAACTATTTTTTTTGATTTAATTGTAAATATTTCTTCTTCTCCTTTGAATTTAGCTATTAAAACTAGTGTATTAATATTTATATTCATTTGAGTTAGAGCTTCTTTCCCTAGAATCCGTTTTGATCAGTTAATGTCAGTATGTTGAACTGTATTACTGCCTGTAATAATAGCATATATTGTATTAATACCTTGTTTTGTATACTCATTAGATATGATACCAGTAAATATAAGTTTAATTTAAAATTAAGGACGAAAAATTTTTTTTCTTTATATATCTCAATATATACCACAATTTAAATATAATATATAATAAAATTATATTATGTGTATTTAAAATCAGCGTATGTGAGTTGTATAAATGTATAGTAAATTATATATATATGCAGTAAATAGAAAAAAAAAAATGTCTTTATTATTACTAATAATACCTTTAATAGGTATAAGCTTTATTGTTTTAGAGTCTAATTATGGTTTACATTTAGCTAATTTTAAAATAAAATCTATAGGGTTGATTACTTCAATCATTAATTTAATAATTTCTTTATTTATGTTTATAATATTTGATTTTTCAGGTAAACATTTTCAATTTATTGAAGAACAATATAAAATAAATTATTTTGATATATATTTAGGTGTAGATGGTTTATCTATATACTTTATATTATTAACAACAATAATAATGCCTATTGCCTTATTATCTAATTGAAATTCAATACAATCTAAAAATATACTATCTTTTGTGGTTATAATACTACTTTTAGAAACTTTATTATTAGCTGTTTTTTTAGTTTTAGATATATTATTATTCTATATATTTTTTGAAAGTATATTACCTCCTTTATTTTTATTAATAGGTTTATTTGGGTCAAGTAATAAAGTAAGAGCAAGTTTTTACTTATTTTTATATACTTTATTAGGGTCGTTATTTATGTTATTATCTATAATAACAATGGCCTCTATAATGGGAACTACTGATTTTGATGCTTTATTTAAAACTAATTTTGAGTATACAACACAATTATTTTTATTCTATGGTATATTTATAGCTTTTGCTGTAAAAACACCCACAATATTTCTAAATACTTGATTGTTAAAAGCTCATGTAGAATCACCTTTATCTGGTAGTATCATTTTAGCTGGTATAGTTTTAAAATTAAGTTTATATGGAATATTTAGATTAATTTTACCTTTATTACCTAAAGCTTCTTTAAATTATACATTTATTGTTTATGTAATAGGTGTAGTAACTATTATATATGCTAGTTTTAGTACTCTAAGAACTATAGATGTTAAAGAGCTTATAGCTTATTCATCTGTATCTCATGCAGCTGTGTATCTTTTAGGTGCATTTAGTAATACTATACAAGGTATTGAAGGTGCTATAGCTTTAGGTTTAGCTCATGGTTTTGTATCTTCTGGTTTATTTATATGTGCAGGAGGAATTTTATATGATAGATCATCTACTAGATTAATAACTTATTATAGAGGTATGGGACAAATTATGCCTATCTTTAGTATATTATTTTTTATTTTATCTTTAGGAAATTGTGGAGTTCCATTAACTTTGAATTTTTTAGGAGAATTTATGTCAATATATGGTGTATTTGAAAGAATGCCTATTTTAGGTATATTAGCTAGTTCTTCTATAGTATTCTCTGCTGCTTATACTATATTTATGTATAATAGAATAGCATTTGGTGGTTCTTATTCTATTTTCTTTAAAGAAAATTTAAGAGATGTTAATAAAAGAGAATTTATAATGTTATTAATTTTTGTTATATTAACTGTATTATTTGGTATTTATCCTTCTCCTATTCTAGATGGTTTACATTATTCAGTTTCTTCATTAATATATAATATTAATTAAGATTAAATTAATTTGTTTTAATTTATTTTTTGATTCTTATTAGCTCAATGGTAGAGCAGAATACTTCTAATATTTTGATCTAAGTTCGAATCCTAGATAAGAATAATTATTATAAAATATATATATATTTTATATATAATTATGTGTTTGTTATCCTGTAATAAAGATATGTAATATATATAAATATATAACTTTATATCTATATTAATAAATATAAAAATATGCCTCAATTAATACCTTTTTTTTTTGTAAATCAAGTTGTATTTACTTTTGTAATATTAACAGTATTAGTTTACACATTTTCTAAATTTATATTACCTAAATTTGTTCGTACTTTTATATCACGTATTTATATAAATAAATTATAATAATTACGTAATATGTTGAAAATCCAACCTTTAAATACACTAAGTATGAATATATACATAGCAATAATGCAAGTAAATTACATATTAAGCCCATTAGATCAATTTGAAATTAGAGATTTACTTTCTTTAAATATTAGTTTATTAAATAACACTCATATATCTTTAACAAATATAGGTTTATATTTATCAGTAGGAATTATATTAATAATAAGTTATAGTTTATTAGCTACTAATAATAATAAAATAATACCTAATAGCTGATCATTAAGTCAAGAAACTTTATATTTTACTGTACATGGTATAGTAATTAATCAAATAAATTCAAATAAAGGACAAGTATATTTCCCTTTTATATATTCATTATTTATTTTTATTTTAGCTAATAATTTATTAGGTATGATACCATATAGTTTTGCATCTACATCACATTTTGTTTTAACTTTCTCTATGAGTTTTACAGTTGTTTTAGGTGCAACAATATTAGGTTTTCAAAAACATGGATTAAAATTCTTTTCTTTATTTGTACCTTCTGGATGTCCTTTAGGTTTATTACCTTTATTAGTTTTAATTGAATTTATTTCTTACTTATCAAGAAATGTTTCATTAGGATTAAGATTAGCTGCAAATATATTATCTGGACATATGCTTTTATCTATTTTAGGTGGATTTACATATAATATAATGACAAGTGGTTTATTATTCTTCTTCTTAGGATTATTACCTTTAGCATTTATAATAGCTTTCTCAGGTTTAGAATTAGCTATTGCTTTTATACAAGCTCAAGTTTTTGTAGTTTTAAGCTGTTCTTATATTAAAGATGGATTAGACTTACATTAATTATAATCTTATATATGTTTTAAAACAAAAGCTCTTATAGCTCAATGGTAGAGCAGGATACTGTTAATATCCGTATAGATGTTCGATTCATCTTAAGAGCTAGGGTTATGCCCTATAATAGGTATTTTATACCAATAAATGGAAAGTTCGGAAATTATATAAAAATACACGTATAATAATACGAGATCAAGAGATGTTGGGGGTTTAATAGAAACTAAAAAAACTTTATAAATTAAAAATTTATGTATTGTTTTCGAGCATGTATCCCCTTATTTAGTTTTTATTTAGAATCATAATTGTACAGAAACCGTCTTATTATTAATAATATATATTATCTCTAATCTTAATGTTATGCATTAAAAATAAAATTTATTTTTGAGTTTGATGATGGCTCTGATTGAACGCTGTCCAAGTACTTGACACATGCTAATCGTACGACTTTATTTATTTTTTCATGTAAAGTAGTGGTGTACAGGTGAGTAAATGATAATTTGGCTACCTTAAAGTAAGAGTAAATCTCTTATAAAAAAAAAAGGAAATCAAAATTCTGCTTTAAGATGTTAATCTTTATCTCGGTGAAGTAGTAGAAGAGGTAATGTCTTTTTCTAGCTAACACTCGTAGTCGTGACTGAGAGGTCGATCGACCACATTGGGTCTGAAAAAACCCCAATGCGTATTAGTACAGCAGTGAGGAATATTGGTCAATGGTCTAACGACTGAACCAGTAACTTGGAAGAATGTAAATGTATTATAATTAATACAATAACGATTAATTCGTATAAAATTCTAAATAGGATAATGATAATGACAATTTCCTATTTATAAGTCTTGACCAAATTACGTGCCAGCAGTCGCGGTAATACGTAGAAGACTAGTGTTAGTCATCTTTATTAGGTTTAAAGGGTACCTAGACGGTAAATAATACTTGAGTAGAGTACTTATTTACTAGAGTTTTATGTGAGAAGGAAGAACTTCTGGAGTAGTGATAGAATACGCTGATACCAGAGGGACTGGTAACGGCGAAGGCATCCTTCTATGTAAAAACTGACGTTGAGGGACGAAGGCTTGGGTAGCAAGAAGGATTAGATACCCTAGTAGTCCAAGCAGAAAATTATGAATGTCATAGACTAGATAAAAATTTAGTCTATAAATGAAAGTGTAAGCATTCCACCTCAAGAGTACTATGGCAACATATAAACTGAAATCATTAGACCGTTTCTGAAACCAGTAGTGAAGTATGTTATTTAATTCGATAATCCGCGAATAACCTTACCACAATTTGAATATATTAAGTTATTACAAGCGCTGCACGGCTGTCTTTAGTTAATGTCGTGAGATCTGGTTAACTCCTAAAATTAACGAAAACCCTCATTTTATTTGTATATATAAAGTGGTTCTCCAGTATAGTGGAAAGATAATAGGGATTAAGACAAGTCATCATGGCCTAAATATTGTGGGCTATAGACGTGCCACATATGCCTCTACAAAGGGATGCTATATTGCGAAATGGAGCTAATCCCCAAAATTGGATATAATATGGATTGTTGTCTGTAATTCGACAGCATGAATAAGGAATTACTAGTAATCGTGAATCACCATCGTCACGGTGAATCTAATCTCAGCTAGGTACTAACCACTCGTCAGGCGCTGAAAGGAGTATGTGCAATAAGTTTGGTTTGTTTATATATTAATATACATGATCCTTGGTGTATAAATATATAGGCATAATTTTCGTATGCATGACTTTAATTGGTGTTAAGTCGAAATATGGTTCGTGTAATGGAAATTGCACGGGATTAATAAACTTGAATAAAAAATAAACTTTAATTTGTTTGTTTAAAAAAAAACTTAAGGAAGTTTTTAAAGGAAGGTTCCATTATTGGTAAAATGGGTTGAGCTGTAAACTCAATAGCAATATGCTTGTATGAGTTCGAATCTCTTGCTTCCTAAAAATACATGTATAAATAATTGTTTTTTTTTTCTTATTTAGATAAATATATATATATATTTATGACAAAAAATAAAATAAATATATGAATAATATAAATATATTAAAAGATATTAATTCTGGTTTTATGCCTGAAGTGTTAGATATAATTTATTTATTATCTATTGTATTTGGTATTTTAATAATAATAAATAAAAATCCTATTATTTCAGTATTATTTTTAATAGGATTATTTGTAAATATTTCTGGTTTATTAATAATAGTAGGATTTGGTTTTATAGGATTATCTTACATATTAGTATATGTAGGAGCTGTTTCTATTTTATTTTTATTTATTTTAATGTTAATTAATATAAGAATATCAGAACTTACAAATGAAACTAGTAATGATACACCTTTAGCTATTTTAACTGTTATGCTGTTTTACTTTTTAATAGCACGTATTTTACCTGGAAATTTAAATTTAATAAATACAAACGTAGATAATTCACATGTAATTGATATAAATATTAATCAATATATATATGATGAACAAATACAATATGCAAGTAGTAAATCATGAGATACTTCTTTAGTAGATATAACTCATATAAGTGGTATAGGTAATGTTATGTATACAAATTATGCTATTTTACTTATTATAGTTTCTATAATATTATTATTAGCTATGGTAGGTTCTATTGTAATTACAAAGAAAGGAGATAAGAGATAATTAAAATTTGATTTGTTTTTTACAGGCTAGGTTATATTAGGTAAATATAATTTTTCATTATAGTTTATAATTTTTATTATAACTATTTATTTATAATAATCCTTTTTAGGTAATTAAGGTTGTATATTTATATTTATTCATTTATGACATTAGTACTAGAAATAGATTGAAGTGCTTTTGTGAGTGATTCACTTTTCCATGCAGCAAAAATTTTATCTGCAAATGCAGTTATAACTGTTAATTCAGGTGCCTTTTCAAGACATATTGATTGACAATCTTTGGCTAATATATTTATAAAAATTAAAGAAATGAGAATTAAATATATTAATTTTATTGATAAAGTTGAAAATAGGATACCCTACCAAGGAGAACAACCAAGACCTGGAATCTCTCAAAGACACATTGAATATTATGAGAATCTAAGAGACGAAGGTATTAGGCTTTTAAACGAAGGAGATGCTAAGCTCCGTGCTATTAAGTGGGATTATATTATAGATAGTCCCGAGTTTCCAACTGTGGATCAAGCAGTTAGTATTTTATTAACAATACATGAATCTGCAACAATAATATAAATTATTTTTATAACAAATCTACATAGGGTTTAAATTATAAATTTTATAGTTAACCTCTCTATAGGGATTTAGTTTAATTACTAAAACATTTATAAATATAGTGATATATTACTTATTATAGTATAAAAAAGTGAAAAAAGAGAAAGTTAGGATTTTTATTTTTAATTTGTACGTTTATATATAATTTTTGATATATGCTTTATATGCCTAAAGAAAATTTTCAACATCATCCTTTTCATTTAGTATCACCATCTCCTTGACCTTTGTATACAAGTATATCTTTATTTATACTTACTACTTCTACAGTTTTATTTATGCATGGTTTTGAATATTTTGATAAATTTGTATTTATTAGTGTATTAAACGTAATTTATTCTATGGGTTTATGATTTAGAGATATAATTTCTGAAGGTACTTATTTAGGAAACCATACTTATGCAGTACAAAGAGGATTAAATTTAGGTGTTGGTCTGTTTATAATATCTGAAGTTTTTTTCTTTATAGCTATTTTTTGAACTTTTTTCCATAGTTCTATATCACCTAGTGTAGAATTAGGAGCTCAATGACCCCCTATGGGTATTGAAGGTGTTAACCCTTTTGAACTACCATTATTAAATACTATAATTTTATTATCTTCTGGTGTTACTATAACTTATGCTCATCATTCATTAATACAAGGAAATAGAAAAGGTGCTTTATATGGTACTATAGCTACAATAGTATTAGCTGTAGTATTTACAGGGTTCCAAGGTTTAGAATATACAGTTTCATCTTTTACTATTTCAGATGGTGTTTACGGATCATGTTTCTATTTTGGTACTGGTTTTCACGGATTACATGTTATAATAGGAACAGCATTTTTAGCTGTAGGGTTATGACGTTTAATGGCCTACCATTTAACTGATCACCATCATCTTGGATATGAATCTGGTATTTTATACTGACATTTTGTTGATGTAGTTTGATTATTTTTATATATTTCAGTATATTATTGAGGTTATTAATTCATACAAATTAAAAAAATTTTTTTTTTCAACGTGTTAATTCAATGGTAGAATGTTATGCTACGGACATAATTATATAAGTTCGAATCTTATACACGTTTATTAATTTTAATTTAATAAATAGTTTATTAAAGATCTTAATAGAGACCTTAGTTTAACGGTAAAACATGTGACTTTTAATCATTATCTTGTGGGTTCAAATCCCATAGGTCTTATAAAAATGACTATAATTTAATGGTAGAATCGTCGACTTCCACTCGATAAATGCTGATTCGAGTTCAGCTAGTCATATATTTTTTTATTTAAATAAATTAGATTAATAATTTAAAATTGCGTTAATATTATAAAACGATCATAAGTTAGCGGTAGACTACTCGTTTACCAAACGAGGTGCGCTGATTCGAATTCAGCTGATCGTAATTAAATTTAATTTTTTAGGGTTAGTAACTTAATAGGTAAAGGGTATCTTTGTCGAAGATATAGATGTCGGATCGAGGCCGACCTAACTCGAAAAAGGAAAGGTGGCCATAGGTAGGGCGGGTCGTTTGCTAAACGATATATGTATATATCTAAGAGTTCGAATCTCTTCTTTTCCGTTTAAGAGTATAGTTTAATGGTAAAACCGCAAACTTCAAATTTGCATTTCTTAGTTCGAGTCTGAGTACTCTTGTATATATTAAAAAATTAAATATGTTTTTGGTTCTTTAACTTAACTGGTAAAGTGTATTCTTGATAAGGATATGTTCAGTGTTCGATCCACTGAAGAATCATAGAGAGTTGGCTGAGTGGTTTAAGGCGACTAGCTTGAGTCTAGTTAAAGGTAAAAACTTTCATATGTTCAAATCATATACTCTCTGAAAATACAGGTTAGAGCCAGGTTGGTTAGGCGTCTCATTTGGGTTGAGGAATTGTTATGTTCGAATCATAATAACCTGATAAATATAATAAATATATTTACAACAATTTAGCTATAGTCTAGCTATGAAAATTTTGTTTTTTTTTTAATTATGTGTAAAAAGAAATTATTATGGATAATTAGCTATATATTAAAGAATCATTATAAGGCATAATTTAAATTCTAAGAGAAATCCTAAATAATAAAACAAAGTGAATTGAAATATCTTAGTAACTTTAGGAAAATAAATCAAACGAGATTATTATTTAAGTAAATACTAAGTAATAATAGCCTAATTTAAGTAAAATGGATAATATCTGTTTGAATATAGGGGAACCTTCCTCTAAGGCTAAATATGATATATAAGCGATAGTGAATAGTACCGTGAGGTAAAATTTGAAATAGTAATTTTATAAGCAGCTCGAGTAAAAATTAAAATTATAAATAAGAGTGTACCTTTTGCATAATGGGTCAGCAAGTTAATTTTAGATGCAAGTGTATAATTAATTAATTATTCTGATCAGGGTTCGAGTCCTTGAATCTTCCATCTGTTGAATGATATATGGTATAATTTATAATTAATTAAAAATTACCTAAGATAAACCAATTATGAAAAAATGATAAGTATCTAAAATTAGACCCGAAGGCTAGTGATCTTACCATGATCAGGGCTAAAAAGGCCCGAACGGGTTATCGTTGTATAGATATCCGATGAATTGTGGTAAGTTAGTGAAAGATAAAACTGACTAGTATAGCTGGTTTTCCGCGAAACCTATGTGAGTAGGTAATTTAATTAACATCTTAGCAGGTACAGAACTGTGATCTCGGACAATATTATTTATATAATATTTGTTTACATCGGGGGATTGTAGTGATTTTATCGGAGAGTATTTGCACTCGGAAGGGCAAAGATGATTATTGAATAATCGGACATAGTACGATAAGGTTGTATGTCTAAAGGGAAACAGCCCAGAACAAGAGTTTAAGGTTCCAAAATTATTGTTAAGTGAAATTAAGGATGTTTTTTTCAAAAACAATCAGGAAATAGGCTTAGAGGCGGCCATTTTTTGAAGATCTCGTAACAGAGCACTGATTAAATTTAATAGGAAAAAATACCGAAAATTTAACGGATCTAAATAATATACCGAAACCTTGTACACAATAACTGTGGGGTAGCGGAACATCGGATGTTTAAATATTTAGTATATTTATTTTTATATAGTATACTACACAATATAAATCATGTGAGATGTTTATTAAAAAAATATAAATATTATTTAATAAATTTTTTAACAAATATTTTTTAATATAAATATTTAATTATATTTATATAATTAATATATATCTTTATATATATTAATTTTTAATGTTTATATATTTAATATATGTATTTTTACATATGTTTTTTTTTACATATATTAATTTTTAATATATGTATTTACACATATATGTATTTTTACATATATGTGTTTTTATAGGTATTAGTTTTTAATATAAAATTTCATACAGCTCAGTGTGGGTTAACTTATGATCCATTCTTTTTTAGATTGGTTGATTGAGATGGCTTATATTGTTGATAGAATTCCGATAGATAATGCTGACATGAGTAACGAAAAAGTTAACCTCGCCTTAAGCTTATGGTATTTGAATTAATTTTCGGTGTCTAAGCAATTAATCTAAAGATAATTGCGATGACGTAGTGGTGGATTTATAATTAATATAATTATAAATTTAACTAAATTTACAAAACTATTCATAACAATATATATATTATATATAATATATATTGAAAGATTACATAACCTTTGTAAAGTAGCACAGGTTCAGGAAGTAAATTTTTTTATTATATATTATGCAATTATCTAAAGATAATTGCGATTATCTAAAGATAATTAGGATAATTTAGATAATCTTCATTAATCTAAAGATAATCATGATAATATATTTATATAATATCCCTTAATTTTTAGATAATTGCGATAATAGATTATATTGTTATATTAAATGATATAGTAATAAAGTAATTAGTATATACCGTACCTAGATACTATCACAAGTAAGCAAGTAGAGTATACAAAGGCGTTTGAGTGAACAATCATTAAGGAACTCGGCAAATTAACTACCGTAACTTCGGGATAAGGAGAGCCATTTTTATTAGTTTGACCTAATTTATATAGGATAATTATTAAATTAATAGAAAGAGGAGGCATAGAATAATGTTGTACGACTGTTTAATAAAAACAAAGCACTCTGCCAAGATAAAAAGTCTAAGTATTGAGTGTGATGTCTGCCCAATGTCGGCTGGATAACGGATTTATCTTGATATTTATTTGAGGTTTTGAAGGATACCCCGATCAATGGCGGCCTTACCTATGAGGGTCCTAAGGTAGCGGAATACCTTGGCCGTTAAATGCGGTCTTTGCATGAATTTAGAGTTTAAGGTAGCTCTATTATTTCCTTAATATTTTAATTTATTAAGAGGAAGCACCAGAGTATATTACTACTGGTCAGACTATAAAAACTTTTGCTGAAAACGGAAAACTTTTTAAAGATAAATATAAAATTAATATAGTTAAAGGAAATAATAAAAATCAAGCCTAGGAAACTTGATTTTTGTGCGATAAAGAGGCAAACTCCGGGAACACCCTAAAACTCTTTTAACCAAAGTATATTAGAAATATTATAACTGGCCTGATTAATGACTCAGGGTATGGTAATATCAAAAGAGATAGACGAAAGAAAAATGGGTTACCGCGGATCTAAATCAACACAAAATAGTGTTGTAAAAGAGCAACGAGCGGATGCTTCTTCAATATAAGTTAAATTATATTGTAAGGTGCGCTCTAGTCACCACGAAAGTGGCTTTTAGACGAAACAAAAAGTAATCTAAAATTAAAGATAACACAATAACCTAAATCTAAGGGTATTTAATATACCTAAGATTAAAGTTGTGCAACGGAATGACTTAACGATACAACAGCTGTCTCGATGATTGTCTCAGTGAAATTGGAATAGCAGTGCAGATACTGTTTACCTCTAGATAGACGAGAAGACCCTATGCAGCTTTACTGTTACTAATTACAAGAGATTAATTTAAGTTAATTGCGAGTGTATAAGGTAGTCGTAAGACAATAATGAAACACCTTTATTTGTACTTATCATCTACTCTTGATGATTAGGAGGCAGTTTATGCGGGGCACAGATCCCACAAAAAGTACCTGGGTATATCCAAAGTTCATATTGTAAATTTGTAAATTTATTTACAAATATTTTAATTTGTTATTAATTATGTTAATATTAATACAGTTATTGTTAGATTAAATTCAGTATATTTTTTATTTTTAGTAAGATTTTAACTATATGGTGAATAGATGTATTTTAAGTTAAAAGTTATATTTAGCTTATTTTTATATTAATATTGTATATGTTCTTTATTAATATAATTTTTATATATACTATAAAAGTTTAATGGCTAAATCTTGCTTTACTGTTTGACTTACAAGTCTATCAGTCGCGTAAGCGGGGCATATGATCACAAGATGCATAAAGGAAAGGTCTTGGATTAAAGAAAAAGTTACGCTAGGGATTTAGCTTAAGTCCCCTAATATCATAAGATATTATATATAATTTGGGTAAATTTCAAAAACAACTTTTAAAGTGAATTTGAAGCGAAACTTATTTTAGCTTTAATTTTATATTTTATATAAAATAAAATAAGGACGTTCAACGACTAAAAGGTGAGTATTGCTAACAATAATCCTTATTAGATACGCCCAACATCTTTATAAATTATAATTAGTATAAATATTATTATTATATAATAATGAAATAGACTTGATATAATATCAAGCTTGTTATTTTAATAATAACATTAAATATAAATATGTTAAATATTATAAAATCTAAATTGAATACCTCTTATAAAAAACATAGTAATAATAAAAATATTGCTATAGGTTATAAAAATTTTGTACCTTCTATAAGAGATTGAAAAAATAGTATTTATGTTTATAATAAAAATACTTTAAGTTTAATACCATTAGCAAGTAATTATATTATGAAATTGATTAAAGGTTATTTTACTTTATCTAATTTAAAATTAGAAAGAAAATTAAGAAAAGAAAAATTACGTCGTAGATCAATAAAATTATCTACAAATAAAATTTTTTTAAGTGATGGTGAATTTAAACATACAAATGATAAAGTAATAATTACATTGTATTTATATAATAGACAAAAATATAATTATTTATATAAATTAAAAAAAAGATATGTAAAATTATTTGTTAAAGCTAGATTTTTAGAAAAATTAAATTTAATTAAATCTAAATGATTAAATTATTTAGAAAAACACAAAGAATTAAGCAAAGATTTAATAAGAATTTTACCTAGTTATAGCTATAAAGTATCTTTTATACAAAGTATATATTATAAAAATTATATAAAAAAAGCTTTAAAAAGACTTAAATTTTATATGTTTTATAAACAATTGCTTTATATTAATCAAAATAAATTTAATTATTCTTATTTACAAGGTTTAATGTATTTAATAAAAAAAATTTTTAACAAAAATGTAGAATTAAATTTAATAAATTTAAAATATTTTTATTTTAATAGTGATATTTTTTCACAACCTCTAGTTTTAAAATTAAGAAAAAAAAGAAATTTATTAAGATATTTAAAAGCTTGTGTTAGAAAAGTAAAAATAAGAAAAACTAATGAAGTAATAAATAATTATTTTTTTGATCTTAATGAATTGTCTAAAGTAAAAAATGTTGATATTTTAAATAATTTGTTATTAAATTTATTAAAACAAAATGAGAAAAATTATATTAATAATACTGTGGTAAAAAATAAATATGGTTTTAATATATTAAAATATATAATATTAAATAATATAAAATATAAAAGAGTATCTGGTGTTAGATTAGAAGCTGCAGGTAGATTAACTAAACGTTATACTGCATCAAGATCTCGTTATAAAGTTATTTATAAAGGTAATTTAGAAAATACACTTTCTTCTGTTAAAGGTTATTCATCTGTATTATTAAGAGGAAACTTTAAACCTAATCTACAATATACTAAACTAAATTCTAAATCTAGAATTGGTTCTTTTGGTGTTAAAGGTTGAGTTAGTGGTGAGTAAATTATCTGTATATTTTAATAAAATTATCCTTATTTATATAAAGATGAAGAAATAGTCTGAACCATTTTTTAAAAAATGGAAATAAATATTTTATGGTAACAAAAATTGAACAGGCTAATTTGCGCAAGAGAGTACAAATTGAGTGCGCGGTTTGGCACCTCGATGTCGGCTTAGCTCATCCACATGAATGCAAAAATCATGAAGGGTTCGACTGTTCGTCGATTAAAGAGCTACATGAGCTGGGTTTAATACGTCGTGAGACAGTATGGTTTCTATCTTCTAGAGGAAATTGAAGTAAAATAAAGATAGCCCCTTCGTACGAAAGGAGTTGGGTATGTTGATCTATGGTTTACTTGTTGTTTATAGTGCATTATTTTTGTCACTTACTTTTACTTAAGTAAGTTGTATATAGGCATGGCAAGAAAGCTACATCAATTAAAGATAAGTGCTGAATGCATTTAAGCGCGAAACTCACTTTAAGATACTTATAAACGTAGTAGAACACTACGATTTATTATAAAAGAGATTTTTTTAATAAATAATAGTAAAAAAATATATTGAATAGTAACGTTTTAAATTAATTTTTAAAATATGATTTTCTTATAAAAAAATATATTGAATAGTAACGTTTTAAATTAATTTTTAAAATATTATTTTCTTATAAAAATATATAAAATGGTAACATTTTTGTAAATTTTCAATTATTTCCTATATTATCTTTATCATATATAGTATCTAATTATATTAGAAAAAAATAAAAAACTATATGATAACATATATCGGATTTTTTTATTATTATTTATTAGAAAAAATTTTTATTTATAATAAATAGGTTTTAGTTGTATATAATATATATTTTTATATATTGACATAAAATACTAATTTTTTTTTAACTAAAAATTTTCCATAGCTATGGAATGATATATGGCCTGGTTAGCATAAAAGTAATGCACCCGTTTTGTAATCGGTAGAAGTAAGTGCGATACTTGCACTGGGCTATAAAGATCCAATGGTCAAGTCGGTTAAGACATAACATTTTCACTGTTTGGACGAGAGTTCGAATCTCTCTTGGATTATAAAAGAAATTAGCTCAGCGGTAGAGCTGTCGCTTTACACGCGAAAGGTCAGGTGTTCGAATCACCTATTTCTTAAAGCGAATTGGTGTAACGGTAGCATATTTGACTCATGATCAAATAGTTTAGGTTCGAATCCTAAGTTCGCTAATTAAGGCTATAGCTTAATAGGTAAAGCGAACTGCTCATGATAGTTTGAATAAATGTTCGAGTCATTTTAGTCTTAAATTATCCAAGTGCTGAAACTGGTATACAGTGCAAACTTAAGATTTGCTGGCGCTAGCCGTGAACGTTCGATCCGTTCCTTGGATATAAAAGGGGTTATAGTTTAATTGGTAAAACTGCGATTTTGCATATCGTTATCTCAGGTTCGAGCCCTGATAACTCCAGGACAAATATGTTTGTTTGTCTATATTAATAAAACTGTATATAAATTATTATTTTTATTAATATAATAGCTCGAAAAGCTCAATTGGTTGAGCGGAAAACTGAAGATTTTTAGGTTACAAGTTCGAGTCTTGTTTCGAGCAAGTAATATTATGTATAATATTGTATGTAATATTACTATTGTTGTATTATTATGTTTTAACAAAAATACAATAATATAATTATTTAATAATATATGACTATGTGGAGTGTTTATATTTTTATTGTATGAGATAACGTAAATTATCTATTATTGAAAATATTTATTTTAATGAATTTGAAAATGATCAACATGGTGAATTAGATAATCAATTTG
>NHZS01000485.1:0-34073 GCA_002775195.1 Talaromyces adpressus
CCATCAGTAAGCACCGAATTTACAGCCAGCGATGTTGAGCCATTGCATGGGAGCGCTGATTTACAGATCTTGTATGACCCGCTTCCTTACCTAATTATTGACTATGTTCAAGCTTCCTTTTAGCTTACATGCCTAATCATTAGCCATCAATCTTATTTCAAATACGTCCATACCGTAATTCCGATGGTGAACCGGCATCGGTTCTTGACTGAACTTGAGGCGAGCAGCCATCGACCAGAATTGAAAAGCCTCAGCTATTCGATTGCTTTGCTTGGCGCCACAGTCATGTCTGAAAAATTAGAGACAGAGAAGGATTTCTATCATCATGCCAGAAGCTACCTCAATGCAGCTGAGAGTGACGATGAAGCGCCAGACTTTAACTCACTAAATATGCTACAGGCACTTATCCTTATCACATATTACGAGTTTCGCAGGACATCCTTTGCTCGTGCATGGCTTAGCCTTGGTCGCGCGAATCGGCTGGCAAATATGCTTGGACTTCACGCAATGGATCAAGATAAGCAGAGTAAAACCCAGGGTGATTTTATCCTGCCCCTTCCGGAACCAGTTGGATTGGCTGAGATGGAAGAAAGACGGAGGTCTTTCTGGGTCCTATTCACATTTGATGTTTATGCCAGTATTCGCACAGGTTCGAAAACAAGCATTGAAGGAGAGGTATTTCTCCGTGACCCCCGCATTCAATTTATAGTGTACTGGAAGCTAACAGTCATAATATCAATCAATTGACAGATTTCTACCGCACTTCCTTATCCAGGTGATTATTTTGATGGCAATCTAGGCCAAAAAATGCCCACTCTTAGCAAAGCAGTGGACATACTAGATAGATCAACCCTGTCTTCTTTTGCAGGTATTATTCTTGTGACATTTTTATACCATCGGTGCCACGATCACTTCACCGCCTCACAAGTACAAGATTCTACCGGCGATTTAAGTTACCAGTTCTGGCAATACCATTACCAGATTGATAAGGAATTGAGCTTCTATAGAACTGAACTACTGGGTCATCTCCAGCCTATTAATAATCTTGGTGACCCGCTAGCGCTGACTCTCCATGCAACCCTCTGCGCGATTCAAATCACTTTGCACGAACATGCCATCAGAAAAGCGCAGAATGACGGCATTCTAGATCTATTGAGGGTCGAGAGCAAAAATAAATGTACCAGCATCGCAATGCAGATTGCAGAATACGCAGATATTATATCACAACTACAGGATTCCAAGGTATGCACAGTCGGTCAGAAATTGCTATACTAGCAAACTGATGAATGAGTACTAATTAACTTCTCTTTTGCTGTCATAAAGTGGGTGTCAAAGACATTTCTTATGTGGCCATTCTCCGTCGCCTCACAAACGTTGCTCCGGCAGTTAGATGAGCCCGCGGGCAATGTTGGGGAAGTTGTTGCGCTATTGCATCAGATGTGGCGGGTTATGCAGCAATTGAAAGATGAATCAGGTAACTGGGACAGTTTTTCTGAGAGAATCACGCAGAAATTATCCCACTTTGGAATATTTGTGGCAAGCGAAGCACCGATATCACACAATAAATGATATAGAATGGCTCGATAAGAAAGATTACTGGTGAGAAAATGCAGCAGTAGAGTGAAAGCATAGTTAAGCTCTTTTGGGTTTATATATCGTTGTTAAATGTAGATGAAAATCCTTCCAGGTTTGCAACGTCACCAGAAGCCCTGTCAGTCTAACTGAATGGTTACCAATTACAGCCCACTGTCATTGACCAGGGGGGTTGAGGCCTGACGGACAAAGGATTTGTCATCTCAGGCTAATCGAGCATTAGTCATGATTTGAAATTGTTAATGTAATTCGTGAGTAAACCGGCCACCTGTAATCTATATACATATAAGCTATGCTTGGAAAACGGGCGGATGCTTAACGGCTCTCCAGGGAGCCTTGGCCGGGCAATGGGAGAGCTGTGAAGCGTACATCTAAGCACCATGGCATGAACCTCCAAAGATTGTGATCGACGAGCGTGAGAAGGCCATCTCAGTCCACAACTCAGTCCTCAAAGCAAACACGCACACAATGGTCTATACAGACGGAAGTGGTTATCAAGGTTATATTGGTGCGGCGGGAATCATTCCATCAAGAAATGTCCAAGTCACAGAGCGTATCGGAACTGAAGGCACGTCAACGGTGTACGCAGGTGAAGCATGTGGCACCAAATTCGCGCTAATATCAATCAAAGAACCGGTTATCTTTTCGGATAGCCAAGCTGCACTGAAAACATTAAGAATCCGCGAATGGTCTCCGGTCAGGAGTATATTCGCGACTGTGTACGACTCCTGCAAGAATGTAAGGACACTGGCATCGACGTGACATTAGGGTGGATCCCAGGGCACGAAGGAGTTCCCGGGAACGAGGCTGCGGACCGGGCTGCGAAGAAGGCAGCACTCAAGGGCGTACGTCGCGAAATCGTACTGGGAGATATCTCGCACTGAACGATGCTTGGAGCGGCGGCAAGGCGCTGTATACGACAGTCAGCAAAAGATGCATGGGAGCGATCATGGGACAAGCAAAAGAGTGGCAAACCAACCAAAAAACTAATGATTCATCCCTCCAAACGCACGCTCCTATATTGGAACTATCTCCGCAAATCCACGTCGTCAATCTTGATGCAAGTCCGTACGGAAAGAACCGGACTCGCACACTATCCGTGGCGTATCAACAAGCGCGATAGTCCCTATTGCTCATGCGGACTCTCTGATCAGACAGTACGGCATGTTCTCATGGAATGTCCGCTGTACAGAGAGGAACGCAACCGGATGTGGTCACGAATTAAAGGATTCCAACGGACGACTGACCTACAAGGGTTGCTCAATGAGAAATCAGCAGCACCAGCAATCTCTAACTTCTGGATTAAAACGAGAGTCCTTGAACAGTTCACGGCTATCGATCCCAATGCAACTGGCACATACGAAGAAACACAACGCGATCAGGGCACTGGCTTGAAAACCAACACGAGCGCGCACACAGATAACGCGCGCACCAGGTCAGCGCCGTCATCAATACGAACCAGAGACAAGACGTACACGAGCCTTGGATCGAGGAATTCGGAGCCAGTCAATGGCGACACGTCGCGGGATGAGGATGAGGTTGTAAATGTGTGGGTCGGTGAGGATTCACATGTTGGGGACGAACGAAGCGGTGGTGGTGCGCGTACGCGCGCAATTGATATGTAGGATGAGAGTTGTGTTGGTGCACACGCCGGTGCAATAATTGGCGTTGATTGATTGACACGTGAGAAGTAGGATACGGTGGTTGTTGAGGACATTAACAAGGACATTGACAAGCTACGTACAATGTTGCCCTGGAGCTTGTTGTTTGGTTATTTTACTGGTACCGGTACCGCCTTTGTTCATCGTTGTTTATTTCCTTTGTTTACATTCCTTGTGGCTCGTCCTGCGGCGCGCCACCGTGGCTGTGCCACGACTTTCTTGATGCCTGCAGGCTTAGGCACACACCTGGATAGCAGCACTATAGACTATAGCTAGCTTAGCGGGTATATCAATTCTACTAGTACTAGTACTAGTACTACTACTACTACTGTTTGGGAAAGGACGGTGACCGCTTTACCCGTGAATTACGTTATAGGATTTCACCCATAAATTATAACTTATGGCTCAGCAGCACGTATTTCAGAACAGGCCAATGATCACTGAATGGCTGCGCAGCGATAGGTTAGATTGAGACTGCTGATAACCTATGTTGTTGAGTACGCACCTAGATAGGAATGTAGCGGTCCACAGCTCATTACAGATGCGAAGACCCACTTCTTGGAAAGCAGTTTGGAAGGTAGCCCGAGTTTATTGGTATTGTGTATAGAAAAACGCTGGGAGTGGCAATAATTCCTTAGGGTACGGCTAAGTATCCACTATGCCTCGTTTAATGATTTTGGCGATTATAGACACCCCTGTCCAACCACTGATTGCCCAAGGATCATCATGAAGTCGTGCTAGCTCAATTTGACGTCGGAGTATCCATAATCTCTATTAAGCTTGCCACCAATGAGCATTGGATTATGCCCGTACCGAAGTCTTTACCCCACCCATCAGATTTGCCTCACCTCCGAGCTTTCCAATGAGAACGAAGAAGTATTTCAAGAGAACATTGACTGGCCCATTTTATAGCAATCGAGTGGACAGAGTACTAGGCGTATGATTTATGTAAATGCGGGCCGCTCACCGAAGGCCATCGGAGACATTTCTCTATAGGTTCTCTAAGATATTTCGTGGCGTCTGGCAGGCCGCGGGCAATCCACTTTTAAGAAAGTAAAAGGGACGGCCCGCGATTCCATGACAAATATGCAAAAGGTCCACCAAATAAGGGCGCTTGGTCCTACTCGTAGTAGATTTGAATGCCATTATGCCAGTGATCTTCCACTAGTACCACTATGGACCTTACACATCACAAAATCGAGAGCGCGATGCTTCAGTGATCACTTGCTACCTTGCACAAATAGTGACCAACAAATAAGTTACAGAAGAAGACAAGGAGATTGATTAATTAACCTAAGCTCTACAAATCCATACATGCCTAAATGGGCTATTAGAGAGGTAGATGCGCAATACTGAGCGTGGGTTCAGCTCTTACAGGCATACTTGAGGATCCGAGTGGGACGCGTATTATATTGTATTGTGTGTGTCTATATAGGAATAGAATCCTGGCATAGGCTGCCATGCATAATATAGTCCAAGACTGTGTGCGCTAGCTTTGTAAGGAGGAGTCTTGGCAACTTTTTTTTAACCAGGACTGGCGCTATGCAATGACAACACGGGCGTGGATTTATTCGCTGTAATCGCCATATCTGGGACAGTCTTAAAGTAATCCATCTGATGTTCAACGCATGCCTGCTCTGTGTCTGGATTTTTTGCCTTAATCTCTTCTGCCCTGTCGTCTTATAAATATGAGAGGAATAACAAAGAAGATCCCCAGGTAGTATATTATTACACTGTAGAGTGCAAAAATGGCGGCTTAGGCCATTGAAAGCAATCGGCTTATGAATGCCACGCTGCCTAGAGTGCATCCCACAAGAGCTCCAGAAAAAAAAAGAAAGGAAGAAAAAGAAAAAGAAAAAAAGGCAGCGTTATAAATAGGACTTATCATATCCTCAGTCTCTTGCCATCATTGTAGCGCTCAGACTGAGTGCAATGCCCAAGTTATCAGTATTGGCATTCCAAGTATCTAATTTAAGCCTGGAGGGCCCTGTATCGCTCTGCTTGCAAGCCTGAATAAGGTCTCCAAAGACGTCCAGCCCATTTCGCGACATGCACTGGTAAACATCATATTCTGCTTGCCATCTCGGATGCGTCCTTGCTTCCCAAAGTGATTTAGGTGAGCATAGGGGGAGCTGTTGGAAGCCGCTGATTGTGTCGCATGACACTCCGGTTTGAATGTGGATGGTCTGAGCAATCAAAAACCACACCAGCGCGGTCCTTTGTCTCAAGCTGTTAGCTGCAGGCTAGAAACAAAACGTCTTCGTGGAGTCACCTTCTCTTGGATTCAGCAAATACCCAATCTTCCCAGTTGGGGCTGGGATGTAATCTCTCGTCTTGGCAAAACGGCTCTTTGCACAGCTGCACAAGGCTCTCACAAAGTATCTACCTTGATCAGATGATGTATTGGTAGACGAGTTAACTACACACCTCATGAGTTACAAGCATTTCCAGATTCATGCTCTGATCCGTCTTAGAATTATCGAAAATCCGCATAATGATGTACATGACCTGAGCTTGTATGGCTGCAAGTAGATCGTCTCGTGATAATTTGCGGTGCTTGTTCTGTCCACCCAATTAGCCTACTTGTTTGTTGTTAGAGGTAATCCCTTGTATCTAGTTAAACCAGAGAGCTCCATTGTAGAGACCGTATCAATATATATGCTGGGTTTGTCAACAGAAGTGGAGTCATACCAGTTCAATGAAGGATTGTTGCTCTGTCTTTACCAAATGCCACAAGTAACGTTTACTCTCGACATTATGAGAAGCAAATATCTGTGCTATACCCATACAATTGACCAGTGGCTCCGGCAGAGAAGACTGGGCATTGCCTGATGGACGATACCAGTGGCCGTGTATGAAAGGTGGAAGGTTCTCTCTACGAAGCATCATCAATGGATAAGTGCGAATCATATCTATGACACTGGTCGCAATGAACCGCGAGACGGGTTCTGATTTTGGGAGTCGAGCTAGAAAATCCGAGTCCGAGCATTCATGGGACTGCGCACATCCGGAAAGAGCGGACGAATCTTCGCCTCGAACGGTCAGAGCGGAAGAAGTAAACCCGGGAGGTTGAAGAGGATTCCAAGGATCTATATTGAGCGGCATGTCTTTGGAATATCTATCGTCGGGATTATGAAAGGAAATCTGTCCCAGGGAGTGAGCTTTCGGCATTGGCTCGTTCAGACGAGGAAGATTGATTTTTGATGTATGCGCGGAGACGTCATCAAGTGCACCCCAATCGATATCAATTTGCGCACCATCTGTATCGCGTGAAGGGAACAAGTCGCCCAAGGTAAAGCTATCTCCTGTCAAAGATGCCGAGGAGAAGGCTGGCGTAGTGATTGGCGCCATATGCTCGACTCTCGCTTGATCTGAAACAGAAGAAGCCGTAGTCACTGCGTCATACACACAATCAATGCCTTTATTAGTGCATCGCAAGCACTGAGGCTGGAAGCTGCACTTTGCTTTAGCAGCACTGCATGCTCGACAAGACCTGAGACGAATCCGACGCCGATTCTTGGCTCGGCGGCAATAGACAATATGGCGGTGATACGATACTTCTAGCATTCAGATTTAGCATTCGAATGCGGACTGATGACGTTTATAGATGGAATTGGGTTACCTTTCAAGAATGGCTTGTCGCAAATCTCACAGAAACGTAAAGAGCCCGACGCTGACGCTGCGCGGTCTGACTGGAATGGCTGCAATGTAGAATGCATGCGCCTAACATGGAGAGTAAGCCTCTTCAGGAATTTGATTATTTCTTGTTCCTTACTTTTTCTGTCTTTTTCTCTTCGTCTCCGAGCCGTCTGAATTGTGGGCTTGGGGAAATACTACTGATGGGGCAGCATGCACAATGGAAATACGGAGTAGAGGGCCCGTGGGACAAAGTGGCCGCAGCCGGGACGATTTGGCCGGTTAACAACATCCTCGGACCCACACCGGCCAAATTGTAGAGGCTTACCAATATACATCATTTTGGCGTTTTGACCGAGCATGGGCTTTTTTTTCCATGCTTTTTTTCAATTTAAATATCTTTTGCTCAAAGTCTGTGACTGTAACTATTGCAGTACAGCACGCTCTTCACAAAGTCGCCTAGATATTCTCCTCATAACGCATTCCACCATGAGTTCCTTAGAGGACCCCAAAGAAGTAGTCTCTGGTGAATCAACCGGCTCGAGTGACGAAAAGTCGCCGACGCTGTCTCCTACTGGATCTTTGCAAGAACCCGCTCAAGGAGCCTCGAACCAACGGCAAGTACGTGGATTCAGATGGTTCCTGGTCTGCGCATCTCTCTATATCGGAGCTCTCATCTATGGCCTTGATACCACCATCGCAGCAGATATCCAAGCTGCTATTGTCGAACGTTTTAATAATGTTGAACGTCTCACGTGGGTTGGTACGGCTTTCCCTCTCGGATCAGTGTGTGCTATTCTACCAGTGTAAGATATTGCCGTTCTCCTGGATGAAAAATAAAAGCTAATTTTGCCCGTCGAAGTTCCGCCCTGTTCCACACTTTTGACCTCAAACCGCTGTTCATTGGGAGTATTGTACTTTTTGAAGTTGGCTCTGCGGTCTGCGGAGCTGCACCAAACATGAACGCACTGATTGTGGGCAGAACTATTGCAGGACTTGGCGGCTCTGGCATCTTTCTCGGGTATGTTCATTGTCACAAAAAAAAAGCGAATGCAGTATGCTAATGCGCACCTCCTAAAGTTGCCTCAATTACTTTTCTCTTTGTACGTCTGAGAAAGAACGCGGTCGCTATATCTCAGGAATTGGCGTGGTCTGGGGAACAGGCGCTGTCCTTGGGCCTGTTGTAGGAGGCGCGTTCTCCACGTCTTCTGCAACATGGCGATGGGCCTTCTACATTAATCTGTAAGCGAATCGACCATGCAAAAATCAAGACTTTGTACTAAAGCTTTTAGCGTTATTGCGGCCGTATGCGCACCAGCATACATCTTCTATCTGCCCCCTGTGAAGCCACCCGGCGCGCCAGACACCTCCGTTTTCTCAAGACTCAAATCTCTCGACTGGGTTGGTTTTATTGGAGGTACCGGGTCAATGGTCTCCTTTGTGATGGCTCTGACTTTTGCTGGTTCAATTTGGCCCTGGAATGACGGCCGTACCATTGCGACTTTTGTGGTCTCTGGTGTACTGCTGATTTTGGTGCTTCTCCAGCAGTACTTTGTTCTCTTCACCAACCGCGAGGCTCGCATGTTTCCACCACGCCGCCTACTTAAAGACAAAGAGCTCATATTATTGAACATTGTGACTGCTGCAGGCGCTACCAATATCTACGTGCCAGTTTACTACATCCCCGTCTATTGCTCCTTTGTGCATGGGGACAGTGCACTAATGGCTGCCGTTCGCTTGCTTCCATACATTTGCTTCCTTGCGTCCATGAACATGCTCTCGGGTGCCTGTCTGCCCAGGATCAGCTATTAGTAGGTCCTATTACAGATTGTTCTTCCTGTTTCAAGTGCTAACTTCCCTTTCTCTTTTTACTTAGCTGGGCTTTATATTTATTCGGCGGCATCCTCATGGTTATCGGCAGTGCCACCTTATACACCGTTGACATTGATACCAGTATGGCAAATGTTTACGGATACAGCGTTCTTCTTGGAGCTGGTACTGGCTTGATCTTCCAGGCGGGTTATACCGTCGGGGGTGTCAAAACCATGATGTCCACTGGCTCTGGTCTAGATGTGCAACGTGTCATTTCCATGCTCAACCTATCTCAGCTCGGGTTCCAAATGGGTAGTCTGCTTATCGGTGGCCAGATCTTCCAAAGTGTGGCCATGAAGAATCTCACTCATGTCTTGCATGGCCAGGGTTTTTCTGAAGCAGATATCAGATCTGCTGTTGCAGGTACAGCGAGTGATCTTTTTGACTCACTGAGTCCTTCTCTAAAGAAAGCAGCTATATCAGCCATTATCACAGCTATTAGCAGAGTCTACATCATCAGCATTGCTGCCGGTGCGATCACAGTACTCTGTGCAATATTCATGAAAAAGGAGAGGCTGTTTCCTAAAGCAGCACCATCTGACATGGTCATTGCGGGCGGCGCTTAAGACTGATTCCAGGAACCCATCGACAAAAGCCATACTGTGTCGAACTTCCTGTACCCGTGTCTCTAGGATCGCCGATGAGACCGATAAATAGCCGCGAACTCTATGCACTGCCTCTGCGAGGTTTACTCTGGGTTGTCTTTCAATATATAATTTTCAAATAGATCTGTCGATGCGTTCATTCATCATTCCTATGTTTCTAGAGAGCTACTCAGACTTTATAGTTCAATTGTTCTTGCAAATACAATCATATCAGAATTAGGAAATTTAATCATTTCTGACCATACCCTGGTGTGCACAAAGTCAAATCTTATCATAAAGGAATGCCTTCCAGGGCTCATTTACTCTGTATTTTCAAAGCTTTAACATCGCCTTCTGGGTTGAATTCAGGCCATTCTCTCGAATAGTTACGGTTGATCAATAGATAGAATAACGAAACCTGCATTTAATCTAAAGATGGCATACAAGAGAAACTAAGTAATTCCTAGAGTGAGATCCTGCTAGCCCCTATCAAGACTCAGTCTTTTCCATGAAGCCCAAATTCTCCGCCACCGCACTTGCCAGTGCCATGATTGTCATGTTGGGCGCAAGAAGGTGCTGGAATGAGATCTCCAGGCCAAAAAGTTTATACAGCCAATTTCTCAGATCCGCTCCAATCATACTGTCGATACCGTACACCGCAATCGAGTTACCCTCGAAGGCAAAATCTTCAACAGGAATGAGCAGCATGTTGGACAGCTTTTTGGCAATATGACCAGAGATTGCATGGAGGACAGCGACAGAACCCTGGGCTCGAACCTCTTCAAGCTCCTGAATGAAGGAACCCGCTCGGTCGGATTTGCTACTGGCTAAACGTCGTATGTCCTCCACAGCAACACGAAGATGCGCAAAACGAGCGTCCTGGTACCAGTATGCATCGTCAGGGTCTCCAACGACGGCAATCGCCTTCGCAAGATAGTTGGGCTCGAGACCTAGGATGATCTGAGCATCGCCAATGGATGCAGAAGCACCCTTAGGTCTCTGTAGCATAGCAGTCTCAAACCCTCGAAGGAGTTCACGCTCATCAATACCGTACATGGCCTTGCGAGAAAGGGCTTCCTCGATCTCGGAGTTTTCAGCGACGACACCGACATCAAGGACCATAGGCAGCACGAGTGAGGTAGCAGGCAGGCCCCGAAGGTTGCGGTACCAAGCAAGAGAATCAAGGTAGCTGTTACCAGCGCAGTAGTTGGCTTGACCTGGGTTGCCCATGGTTGCCGAAATGGAACTAGTCATAACGAAGAAGTCGAGCGGTACGTTCTCAAAGGCCTTATGAAGAGTCACTGCGCTGTTAACCTTAGGTTTAAGCGCTGTTTGGAATTGACTGAAGGTCATGTTATCGAACATTCCATCCTGACGCTTTCTGTTAGTATATTGGAATGCTCGGCCATCTCATATTGTGCTCACCTGCAAAACCATAGCAGCGTGTATCACACCCCTGATACTTCGTGTAGCAGTCACTTCACTGACGGCACGGTCAACGTCGGCCTGAATTCCAGCATCACCGCGGAAAACCTGCACCTTGGCCCCGACCTTCTGGATCGACTCGACAAGCTATTGCCACAATTAGGTATTTTGTCTAGGGCGCTTATGAAGGCAAAAACTTACAGCTGCAGCTTCTGGCTTATCAGCGCCAGAACGTGAGAGAAAGACGAAATCTCGGGCACCACGTTCCAGCATAAATGTGGTAAGACTACGTCCCAAGCCGCCAAGGCAACCAACGAGGAAGTATGCAACATCGGGTGAGAACTCGACCGTGTCGCCTAATGGTTGAATCTGAAGGGCTAGTTAACATCTATGTCAAAGAAAACACCGAGGCAGGGCTTACCTTTACAGAACTATGGTCGTAATCGTACTTCAGCACAGCATTTTCCATGTTCCCCTGGCCAAGAATTTGGGTCAAGTCTTTCAGCGAATCGATATCATAGACGTTAGGCTTCCGAATAATATTGTTGTCTTTCATGAAACTCATAGTCCGAGTGAGCAGATCGCCTAACATGTGTGGACGAGTTCTGTACAGATTGCGGACGCCGCTTAGGAGAAATGAAACGCCTTTCGAAAAGGGCAACGCATCCAGGCTCCCTTCAACCACGGCGTCATGCAGAACGAAGCGACTAGCTGCCGGCATGGCTCGCCAGACTTCCTGGCCCAATTGGGAGAAATCATGGCAAATGACTAGGTCAAGCTTTCCCAGTGACTGAATAGACTTAGCACCCAGGCTAAGTAAAAACTCATCTGAGGTTAGAGTTGTTTGGCGCATGAGGTCCTGTTTCTCCAGTTCCGATGCCACGATGACAGTTAGCTCGAAACCCAGAATTCGCTTGAGTTCAGCTACGGCGATCACAAAGTCATGCGGCGCAGGGAGCAATACCACACGATCACTCGCTTGGATCTTTCCAACATCCAGCACGGCATAAACGGCCTCTGCGAGGCTTGGAAGTGTTGCAAGCAGCGCAGTTTCTTCGAAATCGGAATAGAACGCTCCCCCTCTTACCGAAGCTGTCAACTCAGTGCCAAATGGACTATCAGCATACGCGACGGCATTCTGACCAACGAAGCTTTTGTCAATGTTCCCACCAACCGCACTAATGGGTCCCGCGACAATAGAAAGACCGCTGGTGGGGTCATGGAGGTCGACTTTCCTGACGCTGGCGTAATTAATCTGAATTCTGACATCAAATGCGGCCAGTTCGCTCCGCGGTTCTGATTTGAAAACAAGTTCCCCATCCACTACTTTACCAGATAATGCCTTGTCAGAAGTCAAGACGCCCAGCTGTGGTGCGGCGATATTAGCAGTAAAGTGGGCGTTCAAAGATTCATTCGGTACTACCCGAGGAATTGTGAGGATACCATTCTGGAGCCAATATTCGGTATCGGCACCTGAATCTTTTGTCGCTATGTGTCCCAGCTTGCCAATAATTGCATCTCCAATGGATGCGAAATCTTCTGTTGTGTTAGCATCCAATAACAAGATTCTGGCTGAAGCCTGCTCGGATCGAATAGCGCGTAGAAGACCTTGGCTCATACCACCGGAAACGCATGATCCCTCATTTACGCCTGTGGTTAACCAGATAACTGGATTACTCCCGGTCAAGACTGTCTTCAATCTTCCAAAACTATCCTCTGTGAGTGATGAAAGCAGGTTACCCATGGCATCATAAATTATATATGTGGCCTCTGCGTCTTTATTCACAGGGACATTCTCGCTCAAATGACCGAATTTGACATCGCAGTCACGATCCTGGAGGACGGCCGCGAAAGGGGAATAGGATGACTTGGCAGTCTCGTCTAAGGCCAGCAATATGACGCTCTGTTTTGAGAGCGCAGCTCCGTTTGAAACACTTTCAACATGCGTAGCGGAGATAATCGTCACTTCTGGGAGCGGAAATAGAAGCTCGGGAGCAGAGAAGCCATGCTGAGAGATGGTGCCGGCAACATCTTCTCCAGCCTGACTATCAACGGAAAAGATGACCTTGCCGCCTTTTACAGTTAGGGCGGCAACTTCGACCAGAAGCTGCTGCTTGGTGGTGTGGTTCCAAGCGTCTTTGCCTACGATGACGAGATCCTGAAGATCGAGTGTCTGTTCGCCAAATTCGAACAAGCCTTCCGTGGACGTTATGGTGGAAATTCTGGAAGTATCAACACCCGCGGTGAGATCTGTTATACTCTCTTCTGACAAGCCTGCGAGAATTAATTTTGTGGTGGAAGGGACTTGTCTCAAAACGGCCTGCAGGGTCTTCGAATCGGGCTGACCAAGCAGAAGAGCACTGGAGATAGGCTTCTTGTAATGAAGCAGCTCCACTATTGCCGCAATAGAGTCTTCCTCCGATTGAATGGAGGGATATACTTGAACAGCTTGCTGGGTAGTCAGGGTGGTGATATCTGGCTGATATATGGCCTTCATGTATGGCTCGCGTGGCCGGTCAGGTTCCGTTGTCTGCGGAACAGCTGCTTCATACGAGACACAAAGAAGGTTCTTGACGTCCAACAATATGTCTCCGCTACCTGAAAATAATTTTGTATGCGTGTTGAAGTAGCGGCCGTCTAGTCGGTCCGTCCATGCAACAGATTTGCCAGTCGTTTTATTTGCCCGTTCCGCGTGCCACACTGTGAGCTCCTCGATCTTGATTGGAACTACGCCATGCTTCATCTCTGCGTGCATGCCTGAATTAATGGAAATGATGATAAGCTGAAGACAGCCATCGATGGTTGATGGATGCAGCAAATACCGAGACTCGCCGGCGATGAGCCCACTCTCAGTGTCCACCTTGACATCAGCAACCGCATGATGATGTTTGCCGTTGGTACGGATGTTACTCAGGGGTTGAAAGGACGGTCCATATTCGAAGCCAACCCTGTCGAAGGCTTTATACCATGTCTTGCCAGGTACCCGCTGCGTTAGCTTCATTTGGTCAACGGGATGTTCACGCTCAGCCGCTTCAACGTAATTGGCCGCGATAGAACCCTTCGAATGAAGGCCCCACTCCCCATCCACACAAGACTCGATGGTAAACGTGTACCACAGTCCGTCTTCTTGCATTTTGTTGAGACGGAGCTGCACCTCGATACCGTCGTCGATATCAGGAATGATCAAAGCAGCCATAAGTTCCACATCGCGGAAGGTCACGCTTTGAATCTCGATTTTTTCCTGATCGCAGACCTGTCGAAGAGCTTCAGCCGCCATGGACAAATGTGCAGCGGCCGGGAAAACGGCTTCTCGCCCGAGCTAGAATCCAGTTAACTTGACTTGCTTGAAGCCTTTTAGCATCTGATATCACTTACGGTGTGATCCTTGAGCCAGGGTAGATCTACGTGCCGCAGGACATTTCTCCAGGCAAGGGAGCGCTTCGACAAACCAACAATTTTGCTACCAAGCAGATCATGACGCGGCGCTGTCAGATTTCGCTGTTCATGACTTAACCGAGGTTCTGCCCAAAATGTCTTTTCGTAATTCCATTGGTAGGGGGGGAGGTCGACAAGGAGGAGGGGCTTTGTTTTGTTTTTCATGTTGCCAGTAGCTGCGGGAACTGAATTGACCTCCTCCAGATCAATCGGATAATCTTGAATGAACAATGCACCGGCGGTCTTCAACAATTGCACAGCGCTGTCTTTCTCGCGTACTAAAGAGGGTATATAAGTGAATCGATCGAGATTATTTGCTTTGCAAATCTGCTTGAAAGGACCAGCAAGAGCTGAATGGGGACCAATCTCGATCGCAATTGCAACTTGTTCTAATCCTGGTGAAACTCCCAAACAAGCTACGGCCTCGTCAAAGAGCACTCGGTTGCGAAGGTTGGCGCTCCAGTATGATGCAGGTACAGTTTGCCCGATATACTCGGTACCGGTCACTGAAGAGAACCACCTCGCGCGTGGGCGTCGCCATTTGAGGTTTTGGCCACTAAGGTCTTGTACTGCTTGAATGAGTAGTGTATCGTATGCGGCGGCAACTTCGTTCATCTGGGGTGAATGGTATGCCTTTCCGGTCGGAAGTTCACGAGCAAATACGCCGTCCTTCGACAATACACTCTTAGCATTTGTGACGGCTTCCTGAGTCCCACTCAATGTCAAACTCTCAGGGGAGTTCTGACAGGCAATAACGAGATCATCACCAAGTAAGCTCGCATATTTCGCAATACCGTGAAGTCCCAAACCGACAGCTAACATAGATCCTGCAGGTGCATTATGGCTGACAGCATATCCTCGGAGGTAGGCGGCAACCATGGCCTCGGGTGCAGCTAGCAACCCAGCAGCATAAGCAGCAGCAATCTCACCAGACGAATGACCCACTGTAGCCGTAGGGCTGATGCCCCATGTGGCAAATAGGTCGATAATGGCAATCTGGACAGCAGTACAAACGGGTTGAGCTACAATGGCATCATTAATATCGGGTGCATCAGAAGATGCCAACAGTACAGACTTAAGGCTCCAAGTCGGGCGGATGGCTTCATCCAGATGTTGTAGGACTGTGTCCAATGCATCGATGGTAGAGCGGAATTCAGGGAAAGCCTGCATTGCCTTGGCACCAAGCCCGGACCACTGCGCTCCCTGCCCAGTGAGGATATATGCGACGTCTTTCTGGCTGCGTGGTGCAGAGCCAATTGTGAATGCAGATATTGCAAGATCCTCAGAATCTAAAGGTTCGGCGGCGACGGTGAAACCGCGAGTTGCAAAATTTGTCCGGTGGACCCCTAATGTATAAGCAAGGTCTGCCAAGTGATATTCGGGAGCGACTTTCGCGTGTGCAGCGATGTTGCGCTCGAGTGTGGGCCGATCATGTGCAGAAAACGGCAGGAGAAAGGGACGCGTCGCTTTTGGTAGGTCGTTCCCGCGCTTACGCCCATGGCTATATAGCGGATGCAAAGCGTCGACTGCTTCGACAATTATATGACCATTGGTACCACCGTAACCAAAAGATGAGACACCAACTCGTCTTTCTGAGAAGCCAGCTGGCCACGGGGCAGTGTCGGCATTCACCTTGATGTTCCATTCCTCCTCAAGAATTGCTGGGTTGAGATTCCGAAGCCCTGCCACACCGGGGATTACTCCTTCTTCAGTCATCAAGGCGGCTTTTATCACCGCAAAGATCCCACTGGCAGCCTCGCTGTGTCCAATATTGGCTTTGATTGCACCGATTAGCAATGGCTTATCGGAAGGACGGGCGTCATTCATCGCACGTCCAATAGCATGGGCCTCAATAGGATCGCCGACCGGAGTGCCAGTTCCATGGCACTCAACGTACGCCGTGCGCAAGGGGTCCAACCCGGAACGGGCATACGCTTGTCGCACGACACGTTCTTGACCGGCCTTGCTAGGATGCGTGATTCCCATTCCAGGTACCTTACCATTGGTGTTGACAGCTGATGAACGAATAACACCGCGCACTGGATCACCATCACGAATTGCATCAGAAAGTCGTTTCAGATACAATGCACCGGCACCTTCGGCACGGCCGTAACCATCCGCGGAAGCGTCAAAGGTGTGGCAAGTTGATGTTGGAGACAGAATGCCAAGTTTTGCTGTGTTCATGTGTTGGTCAACGGTTAAAATAAGATTAACACCCCCGGCAATGGCAGCGCTGGCATCACGAGTGCGAAGGGCGTGGCATGCGTTATGGATAGCGTATATAGAAGATGAACACGCCGTGTTGATAGTGAAAGAGGGTCCGTTGAGATCGAAAGTGTTTCCTATCCGAGCACTGATCAAGCCTGGATCAACACCAGTAGCAGCATAGTTGTGCCGAAAGTCGCCATCTTTCGTACTCATTTGTTGGTAATCACTGGTGAAGCTGCCCACAAAAACAGCAGTGTTGGAACCTTTGATATCTTCAAGTGTACAACCTGCTGACTCAAGGCATTCATAAGTGACTTCTAGCATCTTACGCTGCTGCGGATCTAACCACATTGCTTCGATGGGGGTCATATTGAAGAATGACGGATCAAAATCCTCCGCATTGCCATCCAAGAAGTATCCACCAGGCACGTTGAAAGATCCTGGACGATCTAATCTTTCATGAAGGTACGCATCGATATTGAATCTCGATGCAGGCACCTTTGGAGTTTGCACTGACCGCTTTTCCTTCAGTACATCCCATAGCGAGTGTGGGGAATTGATTGCGCCGGGAAGCCGACATGCTGTTAAGTGTCAGCTTGGAATCATACCGAAAAGGGAGGACCGTTCATACCCATGCCGACGATGGCGATAGGTTCCAGCATGCTGTCCTCATGGACAGGTGACTCGAAGTGAGGCATACTGCCTTGGTCCGGGGGATTAGGGTAAGTGGGAGCTTGGGATATTTCTTGAAGTTTGAGAGATTGCTAGGAGAGCAAGGATGACACCATTTACCAACACAGTCAGCTGGCGGTTGTAGAGCCAGCTTTATGAGGTTATCCTCAACATTACTTGTCTCGTAAGCCTTCCGTGCCCATAGCGTGGCAATGCCGCCGTATCAATGCGGCCCGAGGCGCGCTCCGCTTTCGCGCTCCGCTTTCACACTCCGCTTTCGGGAAGTGGATTTCTACTCGCCAAAGCTCCGATTGGCTCGGCATTCGGGCCGATATTGCATAACAGTATGAGAATATGACTACCGTAAGCATACCATAGAAGCTCTCTTCTCTACCTCAACGCCTTCCACTCTATGTCTTCCGTTCCACGTATACAGACACACAACAAGAGACATAGTTCTCTTCAAGCCCGCACCATGGCTGTTCTCTCTGAATCCGCTTATTTCTTAATTCTATCAGTCACTGCGTGCTTTCTGCTCTGGGGTGTCAGCCTCTTCAATGGAACTGTCACGGCGCTCATAGTCGCGTCGTGGAACGGCCGCTTTGAGGACGGAACACCGTTCAATACTACCTACACTGGCTTCTTTCCCCTCGATTTCCCCATTTCCTTACTCGTGGCATTCTTCTTCTACGGTACGAACGGCTCACACCCTGGGTATCAGTTTTTTCTGATAGATGCCTATGCAACTTTACAATCAGCTTTTGTATGGCTCTATGCTGAGAGTGCAAGACTGAATGAGAAGCCATTTAGCATTTCCAAGTAAGCCTCGAAAGTGCATGAATTGAAAGAACGTGTCATGTCTAATTTCTGTCAGTCCGATCATCTGGGGCCTCATGTGGCAGGCTTTTGGTGCTGCCATCGCTCTTCCTCTATATTTCCGCGCGCATCTCAAGTGGGTTGATAAAATTGGCGATCGAATATCATCCGTTGATGTTGGCTCAGCCAGATCGCTTCCAGCCAGTTTCATCCTGGGAGCATTGGTACCCGCTATCGTCGGCATGCTACCAACATGGTACCCCAGGCCGGATGTGCTTCACCAAAATATCCTAGCTGCTTGGCAGCCGGACCCAGTCTGGGTTTCCGTTCTTCAGGCAACCCAGGTGTTTATATTGTTTTCTCGGGGCAGGAACGATGGACGGGCCGTCTGGTGGACAAGATTGTCCTACCTCTTAGCCGCCTTATCTTCGGCTGCAGGTCACATATACGGCATGGGGTCAATACTGGTGTCTACAGACCCTGCAATGACAATCACCAGGGTCTACGTCCCATACCTCTTTGCTGGGCCGGAGGGAGCTACTCAAAAGCTTGCAAGTGGACCTTGGCTTTTTCTACAATACGACTTGATCATCATCTCAATTTCCTGTATATCTTGGGCGTATCTCTTAATATTGCGGGCCCTTCCAGGTAATACTTGGATCCGCAGCTACCTACCCATTATCCTTCTGTTAAGTAGTGCTGTTTTAGGACCTGGAGCAACAGTGTCATTGGCATTATTCTGGAGAGAAGGCTATTTATCTTCAATACGCACGTCAAAGCGCGCTACGGAGAAGTTCCAAGAGTAGGAAGTGGGCTGGATTCATCTATCTTTTGAGGCATTCTACAGGCTTGATTTGATAAGTCCTCGGTGACGGAAATGGTGCAAGGAGTGTATGGTGCAGGGAGTATATGGTGCAGGGAGTGTATGGTGCAGGGAGCGTATGGTGCAGGGAGCGTATGGTGCAGGGAGTGTATGGTGCAGGGAATGTATGGTGCAGGGGATTGTATGGTGCAGGGAGTGTATCTAGCAGTTTGGTGGTTTGCTGATCAATTTCATGTGGTTGGCGAAGAAATCGAAAATTATGTCCTCCTAATTCCATACCAAATTACACCGGGAACTGGATCCTCGTCGTACTCAGAGTTTTACTATTTAAATTTGAAATCGTGAAAACGCTAGCAACAATCGCCGGACCATCACTGAACGCTCTTCCGTGACAGCGTCTTGTCGTTCTTGATCGTACGCAGGCGTGTACCAACAATACCACGGGGTTGTACCACTCCGTCCATGCCGTTCTAAGCTTATGGAGGTGGCATTGACTGCCATTCCGCTCGGCGTCGCGGCCGAGATGCCGCTCTCCTCGCTTAAGTGGAACTCCCTCGGTGCGAATCGTATCCGCTCATGCTTCGGCATTTTAGCATGATACCGTTTCGCGACTCAGCTTCAGATACAACATAATATTAGGATTTAGACCCCCAAGTCCCCGCTTGGAGGTGAAGGTAGGACTTGTCGATCTGGATTCGCATAAACGTCTCTATCCCGTGGATTCCTCTTTTTCGATGAATACTCGTTCTCAAGTGAAAGGCACAAACTTTGTTAATGGAGTCCTTACCGCCGAATCAGTATGTTGATGTTGCCATTATCGGCGCAGGTGTGTAGAGCTCTCCCTCGATACTTTACTTTTTTGGTCCCCAACGCTTATCAACATTTAACACCAGGTTGGTATGGCCTCGTTGCGGCGCGTACCTACTTGAGAGTTCGTCCTAATGTTAACTTGTTAATTATCGACTCTGACTCAACCGTTGGAGGAGTATGGAGCGAAAAGAGACTTTATCCCAATCTAGTTGCTCAGGTTAACCTCGGTCTATTTAACTACATCGATACGCCGATGTCACCGGAGGGAATGAATGACAAAAGACAGGTCACAGGGCGTATGATTCACAACTATCTCCAAAAATACGCTGAAGACCATGACCTCCTTCGTCGTATTCGCTTCAATACCCATGTCGAAAGGGTTGAGCGTGGTCCTCGAGGCTGGCGTCTCCATTTCCAAAACAGTGCCGACATCCTAGATGCAGGGAAGCTCATGGTAGGACCCGGAGTCACGTCCATTCCAAGTATGCCAGAATACTCGGCGGAGAATGTGCAAGTGCCAATCATTCATTCTCGAGATTTGGGTGAATCGTTCAACGAGTTGCAAAAGAATGAATATAAGCACGTCATGGTAGTTGGTGCGGCCAAGTCCGCATATGATGCTGTATACCTGCTTTTAACAATGGGCAAGAAGGTGACATGGGTAATCCGACCTGGAGGTTCAGGGCCACTCGCCATTTTGCCCTCGGAGTTGCTTGGCTTCTGGACAAGCATTGGAGTTGCATCTACCAGGCTGATGACTGGTCTCAGTCCTTCGATACTGAATACTAAAGGATTATTATACTCCATGTTCCAAAACAATCCGATCGGGCGCTGGTTGACCGGAAGATTCTGGGACACTGTGGCGTTCCTGAGTGATCTCCATGCGGGCTATGACAAAGGTGACCATGTTGCTGGTTTGAGACCAGAAGTGGACGGGAAAAGGTCAGCTTTTCACTCTGATTCAAGTGACTGTGACTGATACATCCATAGTATTTTCTGGGCAAATTCCGGTCTTGGTGTCGTCACTCTGCCAGATTTTTGGCCCACAATTCATAAGGGCGATGTCACAATTGTTCGGGATGAACTGCAGGCTCTCAGCAACAGGACCATGTCGTTCAAGTCTGGCAGGTCGGTGGAATCCGACTTCATAGTCATGTGCACCGGGTGGGGAGACCATTTTGCTATGTTTGACGATGAGACTAAATCTAGTATTGGCCTCCCAGCAAATAATAAGAAGCGCTGGGGAGATAGAGACTGGAAAAGCATAGATCGCGAAGCAGACAAGTCTGTCGACCAGAAGCTACCATTTTTAGCTAAGGGTCCGGTGCTCCTCAATCAACAGACGACAAAAGCTCCGTCAAAATATTGGAGGCTCTACCGCAGAGTAGTACCAATTGCCCATGCCAAATCCGGTGATCGTTCTCTCGCCATTCTAGGTCAAATCCATACTGTACAGACGCCCTTGGTTGCATCGGTACAGACCTTCTGGGCAATTCTGTATCTTGAAGGAGAGCTCAACCTTCCTGGAGAAGATGAAATGGCCAAGGAAATAGCTGAATGGAATGCGTGGACTCGCAAGCGCTACATTAGTCAGGGTCAGAAGTTCCCGTACTCCCTTTATGACTTTCTCCCTGTAAGTTCACTTTCAATACTTCTGAAGATTTTAATACTCATGAGGAATTTCAAGTACGTCGAGACTCTCTGCAAAGATCTCGGCCTTAACTCTCGCAGAAAGTCTAATCCCCTATCTGAGTACTTTTCACCGTACAAACCCGAAGATTTCAATGGAATCATTGACGAATACTTTGCACAAAAGCGACTCGGATCACATGCGGAGAAGCTTGCCGCGGGTTCACACTACCCAAGTTTGTTTGCGATCCTTCTAGCCGGACTCGGCACTCTTCTCGTCTTGGCCAACTGGACTTAAAACCATACCGTCAGAAGGCGAGGTCTCTCAGGGCTGGAAGTTAACTTTCTTCTTCCTTAAAACTAGCTGGCTGGACGTCGAACGTTGAAAAGTCGTCTCATCTGTCTGTCTGACGCTTATTCTCTTTTCTTTTGGTCAGTTTCTTCCTCGTAAGTTTGTCCTGGACGCGTTCGTCTTTGCTTGCCATTCAACCGGGCATAAGCTTTTCATGTTCAATAAAGATACGATATTGCCCATTGTTAGGGGTTTCAGTCAAGTTTCAGCTAAATCAGCTAAATCTTCGCGTTAGGGACTTGAAAGTTGTTTTCGTACGACTGTAGTCTGAACCCATCCCTCTTGAAATTTCACAGGCAATTTACGTAGATCTTTTTTTTATGGATAATCGTTATGCAAATGTCAACTTGAGAGGGAGGCGATCAGGGCTTGTTCTTTTCTTTCTCAAGCACGTTTTGCGTTTGGCTTTTGGAGCATATTCGAGTGTTCTTTGCCCATCTTTGCCCATTGTTGCTTGCTGGAATGGCACCTTCTGTTAACTCCTTAGCTGCTAGTTTCCGCAAAATAGTGTTTTGATCTCCCATATTGCCAGTTTATTGCCATGTTGACTTGGAAATCTCTACGGTATTGTGGACATAGCCGATGCTGTGAATTCATTCTCTCTTCTGATTTGAAGCAGTTCTCGCTTTATATTCGTGTCTTTAGTTCGGCTATTCACACTACATCCACCCTTGGGAGGTCACAAATCACTCTGTCGGGGACATTGATTCGCTGTGGACACTGCTATTTTAGATGACTCGATGTGTTCCATGGCCACCCTAGTGGGGGGCCAGATCAATAGCAAATTTCGCTCACGCGTAGATAAACCTGCCCCCTACATCGCTACATACCCGCCATCTACAGGCAGCGCAATTCCTGTCACTACTGCAGCATCGTCACTGGCCAGAAACACGGCGCTCCGGGCTACGTCATCCGCCCCAAGCCAATCGCCCCAAGGTGTTGCATTGAGGAACGCCATTGCGGCGGATTCGTCCAGGTCGCGGGTCATAGCTGTCTTTATCAAGCCAGGGCAAAGAGCGTTGGCCGTGATACGGTCTCGAGCGTAATCCAGGGCAATCTGCCTTGTCAAATTAAGGGACGCGGCCTTGGAAGCATTGTAGGCGCCTGAACATCATCGGAAATTGGGATCAGTACTAACGATAGATACGAAGAAGTTCACTTACCAGCACCACCTGCCGACGCTACCAGACCCATCACACTCGAGACATTGATGATCCGCCCCCGACTGCCTTTGGCGTCAGGCTCCTGGGTCACCATTTGAGCAAGCGAATGTTTACTGCCGTTATATACACCAGTGGCATTGATACGGCTAGAGACTATTTTTCAGCAGCTTGGTCCAAATTTGACCTGATTGAGAGAGTGGAACACTGACATGAACCTATCCCACTCCGAATCAGGAAGCTGATGCAGTCGGAGAGTTGGATCGGTATGACCAATACCCGCATTGTTGACTATCCTACAGTACGGGATATTTCTGAGCACATAACTTGCAGCATAGATAGTAGACCGTTGAAAAACTTACACATCTAGTCGTCCTCCGTCCTCAACTGCTACCCGTATCACCTGCTTGACCTCCTCACTGACTCCTACGTCGCACTTGACAAATCGGGCCTTTCCCTCACCATAAGTCCGACAGATCACCTCATGAGTAGCGATATCCTCGCCCTCGCTACCCTTTCGTGGCTCTGGCTGCAGATCCGCGCAAACGACAAGTTTGGTGCCGTGTGATGCAAAGGCTAAGGCGATGGCTCGGCCCAACCCTGAAGAGGAACCGGTAACCACAGCAACTTTGTCGTGTAGACGAGGGATACCGTTATCAATCATGGTAAACGCTAGAATTGCAATAGTTTTGATTCGGGTTCCGTGAGTAGTACTCTAAGATAGCGATGTTTCAGAAAAGACGAATCCTGAAGCGTTGGTGGCCTGCATACTCAGCTTGAAGTAAAAACGAACGAGTGTGAAATTGAAGAAACCTTGATAGGCTCGGTGGTATGCCTGAATCTCCGCTCTCAAGACTGTGTAGGCTAAACAAGGTCGGAACGGGACTCTTTAAGACCAATAGTCGCAGTTCACTTTGCATGTCGCATTCGGCCCGAATCCCGCAAGCTATTCCCAAATTGAAATGCTCGGCGAGACGACCGAGGGTTACGCAGACAATAGATCTACACGGCATTATGCAAAGTACTCCACATCGTAGGGTGTCAGCGGCAAGCAACTGGTTAGTCAATTGGTTGAGTACAATGCCATGTCTTGAACCATTTCAGAGTCATAGAACTAGCTAGCTGCTGGATTCTTACACCCATACCCCGACCCAGCACCCCAATTCCACAAAAAACATGTTCAGGATACCACGAGCATTGCCCCTGAAAAGTGGCCCTTAGTGTGACTCCAGCTTTCCTGGTATAAAAAGGTCAGAAAAGACGCTGACCCCGCTCTTGAAGTAGGAGCAACTGACCAGTATCCCTTAGATTGAGCATAGTATATATCAACAATTCGATTCAGAGTACGAAGATTATGACACGTAAGATCCAGTCTGTTGTAAGCCCAGGGTCAGAAAATCAACAGTATCCTTCTGTAAGCCTATCGCAAAGGGTATATTTACTACAAGGGTTTATATGTTACATGGTACTTGCAATGTGGATACGTACTTTCGCACACATGAATGAGATTTCTCAGTAAGGTGAACTACAGTCTACATAACAGACTTTGTTCCCAATAGAGCGATTAACCTAAATCTACAATAGGCACATCAAAAGGGTTCTGCTGCCCACCCTTTCTCGATATTCACTCCATACCCTTGGCAGGAATGACTCTCGAGATGCGGGTCTCAACTTGTATCCCCCGAGTTTCCTGGTTTATGATCATGCGGCTATTTCCAATGAATGTCATATTCTCAAGATCCTTCAGCTTCTCCGCTCCGCTGTGGAAATAATGTGTATTGGCTGTCAGGCAAGGGTTAACCTTCACGCCAGACCACGTCTTACGAAGAAAGCGACTTACTGCTGGCACCGAAAGGGATTGTCTTCGATGTGGGATCCATGTTGAAGCAGGCCATGACATCCTTGTCGAGCGTTACGACTCCGTGGTAGGGAAAGTTGATAATAGCACCATCCTCGGTCCTATGAGTTCCATCTTAGCCCCGATTTAAGGTATACCACCCACTGAGCCATGCATGGATGTGAAAACCTACTGAGCAACGGCTTTCACGTTAATGCGAGCGTGCTTCTCATCAGAATCAAACGAGAGCCAATCGGCACCGTGAAAGATTTCAGCTTTGAAGGCTGGCTCAAACCCTTCAACCGTTTCGAGTGTGCCTTTGCCAAATTCCTATTATTTGTTCCGCAAGTCAGCCTTCCGGATCTTTAGCTTTCGAGGGGGTATCCGATGTCTTACAAAGTGGATAAGAGTCGGTCCGTTCTCACGCACGCCTAGTAGAAGTGTGAGAAACCAGTCGAGCTGAAGTTGTCTACCTTGACTTACCGACAACGCGCTTTGCAATAACATCAACCACTTGATTGATGGCTGGAACCACGGTTGGGTAGTTGACAGTAGGAGCAACCATTATGGCGTTTGTGTACGTCAAAGTGATTCAAAGACGAGAGACAATGCAGTGAATATCTGTGGGTGGCGGCAAGAGAGACTACTGGATGTCGTTATCGTGTTATATATCTATCTTTAGTATTGCTAGCAGTCTCTGGGATGGTACTATAGAATTAACCTGAATATCTTTCGGCCCGGACACCGAAGTTTTACATGCATTAGGTTCGGCGGTGCGGGCCGACGCGGCCCCGTAGATGACCTTGCATGATGGTTGCAATTGACGATCTCGGCCTCGGAACGACAAGCCCGCAGGCATTGCCACTATCAATCGCACGGATTCCCGGTCTGTAACCAAGTACAAAATAAGTCAACGAGCCTGCTCAAACTCCTCGTCGTAGAGCGGTGGCTGCACACTTGCTCAGTTCAACAATGGGGAGTCAAAAGAAGTTCCGAGTGATCATTGTAGGTGGCGGAGTTGGTGGCCTGGCTGCCGCCCACGCTTTCGAGAAGGCGGGTATCGACCACATTGTCCTGGAGAAGGGCGAGATTGCACCAGCGCGTGGAGCTAGTATTGGCATTTACCCGCACGGAGCCAGAATTCTCCAACAGTTTGGTACACTGCAAGCTGTTGACGACGAAACGTACCCAATAGAGAGGGCCAAGAATTTCCTCCCTGACGGGACGCTTATTGCCAACAGTGAATTGTTCAGATTTCTGAGACAATAGTGAGTTGAAATCTCGTCAGTGAATTTTGCATTTGAGTGTAAGCTTACGTTAAGCAGCCATGGATATCCCATCCCGGTCCTAGAGCGCAGGCGTTTCCTGGAAATCATGTATGATGGATTATCTGACAAGTCCCTCATCAAGCCGCATAAAAAGGTCGTGGATATCATCGACTCTGAAGACAGTGTCAAGGTGGTCCTCGCCGATGGCACCGTTGAAGAAGGGGACTTGGTACTAGGGGTCGATGGGGTTCATAGCCTCGTTAGAAGTCTGATGTGGCGAAATGCTAATGCGGCTATTCCGGGCTTCATTACCGCGAATGAGAAAAAAAGTAAGATCAACTCAGTGATGTTATGAACCTCTAGGCTTACTTTTGCTCGGGTGAAAGCCCTCCATGCTGATTACAGTCTTTTAATTGGTTTCAGCGAGACGGGACCGCACATGAGTCCAAGCGATCTCTATTGCACTCACTACGATGGGAAATCATTCTTGACCATAGGAGGCAAGAAACACACGTTTTGGTTTGTCTTTTTTAAGAATGATAGAGTGTACTGGCCAGCCCTACCAAGATGGACTCAGGCAGATGCAGAGAGACGCGCCGCCGAATGCATGGATTGCCCTATCTCCGAGACTCAGGTTTTTGGGGAGCTCTGGAAAACCGCCATCCGGACTGAGCTCGTCAATGTTGAAGAAGGCCTTTTCGAACACATGTTTTTTGGGCGTGTTGTTCTTGCCGGAGATGCTGTTCACAAGGTAAACCAAATCACTTCGTGGCGCATGCGATGGCCCTGACATTGAAGTATAGATGACGCCGAATATCGGACTGGGCGGTAACTGTGCTATGGAGAGCGTTGTCGTCCTCACGAATCTTCTCCGCAAGGCCATCAAGGAGCATCCACAGGGCAAGCCAGACAAGGCGGCTATTCAGAACGTCCTCAATGAATACCAGAAGGACCGTCAGGTGCGAATGCGACAGTTTATTGACTTTTCCTCTCTGGCTACCAAGATTCAGGCCTGGGAAACCACCTGGTATAAGATCCTCTCTCGAGTCATGCCTTTCTTGCCGGATGACACCTTTGCAAAACAGGCCAGCGTTTTGTTCAAGGCTGCGCCGAAACTCGACTTCATCCCCGTTCCTGGCAATTTGAAGGGCTCGATGAAATGGGACGATGATGAGTTAGAAGCGAAGTATAGAGCGTCATTTCCAAGACCTTCTGTCAGCGATTGGGCGCGAAGTATGCTAAGATACACTTTCAAACCGGCTCTTAGCTTGTGTGTATTGTGGGCTTTTCTGGTGTTTAGAAGTGCGAAGGGTAGTGACACGGCTGCAAGCAATTGAGTTGCAAGATGACTGCTCTGCCAAATCCCCACTTTCCCCCTGTAATGGCTCTCTGATCGCCAACTGTTGATCGACTGCACAGCTCTCCAGGGGAGAAACAAATCTCCCAGGGTGCACGTTATTGCAAGCACTTTTATAGTTTTTAGACCTGATAGGTTTGGATGAAATGAAACATAGTAATTTCGATTCAGACCAGGTCCTCAGTGACAACAAGAGGGAAATCTTCAGGGGTCATGGGTAATATCTCCTTTCCTTCAGGCAGCTCGAGGCATGTAGAGAAAATACAACTTCCTTGGTGGATATATCTTTTTATGAATACACATCTCTTTCGGCGGCAAAACAACGTTCGGCTATTTGTACGAGCGTGGCAATGTATCTGACAACGGACTGTGTAGAGACAGTGTATATGTAGGTGCTGCAGTTGGCGAAGATGATGCCGACTGTGAAATAATGTCGCTTCCCATACGTTATTCCGCATTCGCGGATAGATCACGCTCTTCGCGGAGCAGGTCTTCCAGGAGATGTAGCTCCAACTATCTTTTTTATGATATGTGGCGAATATTTTGTAAGACACGCTCGGGAACAATGATTCACAACTCATACTAAACCTCTGATATGACTGCTGTGGATGAACTCCCGTTCCTGGCTTATCAAAAGTCACTCTCCTCAATGAGAATCAATTTTGCTGCATTCTTCTGCTGATTGCTATATACACGTCACTACCTCTTCCATCCACACTATTGCACAGCCGTGACCAGCCCTGACTTTAAGTCGAAAGTGAAGCCATACGTATGTTCTGCTAGCTCCGGCCGAACAAGAAGAGAACGCTTGAAAAGCTCAACATCCTCCCGAACACTTTGGACAGCGTCAGCTCCCTTGGCTCGAAAAGTGTCTTTCTCGTCGACAGTCCCGGAGGCTCGTGTGTTGATAGCTTCACGGACCCCTTCGTCGGTGTAATACGTTGTACCACAATCCAGATGGTGTATGATCATGATCTCCTTCAGGCCAACGGCATAGTCAAGAGCAACGATATCATTGATAAGCGGGCCGACGCGGCCACCGGTGTTTCGAAGGTGGAAGACGTCCGTCATCTCGAGATTCAAGAACTCATACGGATTCACTCGGATATCACAGCAAGTAACGACTATAACCGATGGCGAGGTTACGCATGCAGCCTTGAGCTCGCTCAAAAACGGTTTTGCGGAGAAGGTTGTGGCTTGGGCTCGATTCCGCTCAACGAGATCTTTGACATCAGGGTAAGTAGGCATCATTCAAGAACCAGTGTTCAGTACATGTATTCGCTTGTTGAGGACGCTAAAATGATTAGCGATCTATGGTTTGGGTGAGCAATTGTTTTTGTACAAGTTCAAAACTGGACATTTCACGGGCATGCAAGGAATCCTTATCGCGGCGATACTGGCGAAGGCCAACGCCGACGCTATTCTTATCCAGCCCGGCCCGCGCTGGAAGCTGATCGTAGTTGTCGGAGTTCAAGTCTTCCTGGTTCATGTTGAGGTAATGAAGATTATGCGAAGCGCACTTTGTGACAAGCTAATGCGCGGCCTGGCCGTGAAATACCTATGGTCCACCGAGTTCCATGCAACTGAGCTTGGTCCCGCCATCGATAAGACAAATACAGAGGCAAGCGGAGAGACGCGGAGTTCGTTCACCGAGGCCATGCAACGCCTGAGAACAAGTCTCCACCGTACTTTTCCAGTATCATCTGCCCCACTGGCCCCCGCCCCTGATGCATGCACCCTAGGCTAATGCAACAGCAGACCAACTGCCCAAAACTACCAGACCTTCATTCAGCTCGGCGAATCGATTGCACAAGGGAAAATATCGCCACTGGAAAGCAGATGTATTTTTTTCATCTTATAGTCAATTACTCCTTTGCAACGGAAATGATTTCGGCTGCTAATACGATTTTTTTTCGCAAGCTTTATTCCTGCACCTCCTCTGATGTCCGAAAAGCCATGAAATAACATTTATCTTCATTCACACCAGATTAACGATGAGTAGTGGTATGGGATCGAAACATGCTGCATGTACGGAATGTCGTCAAAGAAAAGTCAAATGTGACGGAGGACAACCCAGTTGTCAGAATTGCTTGCGCCGGCGAAGCAAATGTGTTTTTTCCAGAACTTTAGGTCAAGAGAAAGAAGATATTCTTGTCATGATCAGTGAGCTGAACAGTCGTCTGTGTTGGTCTTTCCCTTAATCAAATCAGTTCGGCGTACTAGATTGAGAGGCAAAACAGCTAACGACTATATTTTTTTGCATGTAGCGAATGCGGAACAACGTCTTGCGGCGGAAACCAAATCTTGCTATTCCCAAACATTACCGCATACTGCGTATTCAGACGATATGATCCCAGTGACAGAAATTGCTTCTCCACAACTAATCAGTCTCTCAGCCAGTGTAGATAGCGGGTTCATCCACGACAATGCTATGACCCTATTTCCAGATTCTTATGGCTTGGGGAATTTATCTGACACACAGTCTAATACGACGCTTGCCCCTTCACCTGAAAATCCCCCCACCAATCTGCCCGATTTAGACTTGAATATCGAGTCGATAGAGACATCATATCCATATGACATGGAGCTTGAATTGCCTCCTCACGCATTACGTGATTTGTAAGACATCGATCCGGGAATCTTATGTTGTCAATCGCTGACGGTGACATTATCAGGTATAAAAGTTATTTTGATCAAGCTGATCATAATTGTTACATACTAGAAAAAGATACTTTCCTCTCAAAAGTGGATCATCAGCCTCTGGGACGTGAATTGCTGAGTCTGAAGTACATAGTACTTGCACATGGAGCGTCAGCCTCCCCTACGTACTGCCACTTACAAAATAAGCTATACGAAACCTCGCGAGCTTATTTCGAGATGGCTGAAAATTGCAATCCTTTACTCGCTATTGTCTCTCTTCAAAGTTGCGCTCTACTCGCGACCTTTGAATTACAACAACTCTTGTTTGTCAGAGGCTGGGATCGAATTAACCGTGCAATGTGGATGGCCGAAATGTTTGATTTACATAAGATGGATGCACAATACGAGTCATCGCGACAACAGCAGTCAAGACTATACATCGCGCCAACAACAAACCCTCAGGAATTGGAGGAGCGTCGAAGAACTTTCTGGTCAGTTTTTATCCTATGTTGCTTTAAAAGCATTAGTGTTGGGTCAAACACAAATGCACAAATGAACCGCATGGAAGAGGTTTGGCCCCTTTGGTTTTCTTTCCCGTTCCCCACCTTGCTACTTACTGAGGAAAGCTCTAGATTACTACCCTGTTGCCAAGTGAACATAAAACCAATGACAAAAAACCATCACTACGGCCAACCCTCTTTGAAGCACTAAGTCGACCTATGGCGCGAAGGCTATCAAGATTTGAAGAATTTATCATCACAAGTGCACTACATGCTCGTAGTTTGAGACATGCTAACCTAGCTTCCGTTGAGATAAGAGATGATTACCTGAAGTATGATTTTTGGATGCACCACTATAATATCACCGAAAGCATCAGCCAGCTTTATTGCGCCCAATATTTAGAGCCCACGCTGCGAAATTCCATGGACGCATCGGGAACATCTTGTATGGCGGTTAGAATACAGGCAACGTTTCTTTGTCTCCATCATGCCGTTGTAGTGCGTCAGTCACAGATGAAATCATCGCAGTCTTTTGCTTCACTGGGGAAGTCCAAATGTCTCATGACCGCCATGAAACTCATGAATACGATAAAGCAGATGCAAGTTCAAGGGGCTTTAATGAACGTGAGTTTGTCGCTGATCCACTGTAGTTCTGCATGAAAGTTGCCTTATCCTCAAACTAAATTATGAACGAGACAGGCAAATCCTTTTTTAATATGGTCAATATACGTAACCGCACAGTTTTACGTTCGTGAACTCCATGCAACTAGATGCAAAGAGACTCAATCTTTGATACCTACCCCTCTCTCGTCAGCTGGTCAATCTTTATGTGAAATTTCTCGTAGTGATGATCGAGAGATTAACGAGAAAATGGAAGCTAACCAAGACGACACAAGTCCTGTTACAACTGGTATCCATGGTTTGGACGTGATACCAACTCGCTTCGAACTTTTACACAACATTGAGTTCCTCCTCAGCATACTCTCGACACTCTCGAAATCCCGGCCACTAGCTGCAGCCTTTGCGGCCCAAATATATGACGAACTAAAGGGGGGCAAAACGATGACCGATGAACGTCCAATCGGACGCGTTGAGTTTTCGCTAGATGGAAGATACATGATAAATAGTTTTCTTCTAAATGGAGATCATGTAATCTGGTCATTGTTGTAACGCTTAATGTTATTTCAGTTCAATTGCGCTTGTTCGACGAGATAATCGTTCTCCCTGTGGTGCATAATGTTTCAACAGTATTCTCATGTAATGGAGCGTATTGAAGTCAGGAAAAGTGTATGTCATAGAAAACTAACAAGATGTGAGCTGAAAAGCAAAACCAAACTACAGGGGAGCAAGCCCATATTTATGCTTGTGCAGGCTTGCTCCTAGGCCTTGATTCTTAACAGAGCAGGCCTTCCAAATAACATAAGTTACATAACAATCTAAAAGCAATACAAAGCAATGAAACAATCAACAAAGCGCAACGTGAAGCTATTCACACGTTGTATAACTCATATGACAAATGTCAATCGCAGATTCTTTGGCGTTGTCAAACCTGACCGCTTTTGGTGCGTTCCGGAACGCTCACACCAGCGCCCATACCAGGAGCCTGCTCCAGAGCCGGAACCATGACAGAGAATGTCTCCGATGGCCCTCGGTGAGCGGCCCGCATTTGCATAAATCATACGCATAGTACGTTCGATTGCTATAAAGTGGGCCAACCAACGTTCTCTTGAAATACTTCTTCGTTCTCATTGGAAAGCTCGAAGGCAAGGCAAATCTGATGGGTGGTCACAGGGGTAAATACTTCAGTACTACGGTAGACTAAGTATTTCAATAGTTTTACATTTGTGCAAATGTAAATTTCATATTTCCACGTCCGCCTATTCTTTATAGTCTATATTTATTCCTAACCCTAAAACCCTAAAACCCTAAGCCTAGCATAGATTTATCAAAGACCATACTGGCTTATAAATAAGCTCACCAACTGGTAGTTAGTCAGTTAATGCTCGATTGGCCTGAGATGACAAATCTTTTGTACATCAGGCCTCAACCCCCTGGTCAATGACAAGGGGCTGTAATTCGCAACCATTCAGTTAGACTGGCAGCGCTTCTGGTGACGTTGCAAACTGGGAAAGATATTCATCTACATTTAACGTCAATACATAAACCCAAAAGAACTTAACCACACTTCCGCTCTACTGCTGCATTTTCTCACCAGTAGTTCTTTCTTCATTTATTGTGTGATATCGGTGCTTCGCTTGCCACAAATATTCCAAAGTGGGATAATTTCTGCGTGATTCTCTCAGAAAAACTGTCCCAGTTACCTGATTCATCTTTCAATTGCTGCATAACCCGCCACATCTGATGCAATAGCGCAACAACTTCCCCAACATTGCCCGCGGGCTCATCTAACTGCCGGAGCAACGTTTGTGAGGCGACGGAGAATGGCCACATAAGAAATGTCTTTGACACCCACTTTATGACAGCAAAAGAGAAGTTAATTAGTACTCATTCATCAGTTTGCTAGTATAGCAATTTCTGACCGACTGTGCATACCTTGGAATCCTGTAGTTGTGATATAATATCTGCGTATTCTGCAATCTGCATTGCGATGCTGGTACATTTATTTTTGCTCTCGACCCTCAATAGATCTAGAATGCCGTCATTCTGCGCTTTTCTGATGGCATGTTCGTGCAAAGTGATTTGAATCGCGCAGAGGGTTGCATGGAGAGTCAGCGCTAGCGGGTCACCAAGATTATTAATAGGCTGGAGATGACCCAGTAGTTCAGTTCTATAGAAGCTCAATTCCTTATCAATCTGGTAATGGTATTGCCAGAACTGGTAACTTAAATCGCCGGTAGAATCTTGTACTTGTGAGGCGGTGAAGTGATCGTGGCACCGATGGTATAAAAATGTCACAAGAATAATACCTGCAAAAGAAGACAGGGTTGATCTATCTAGTATGTCCACTGCTTTGCTAAGAGTGGGCATTTTTTGGCCTAGATTGCCATCAAAATAATCACCTGGATAAGGAAGTGCGGTAGAAATCTGTCAATTGATTGATATTATGACTGTTAGCTTCCAGTACACTATAAATTGAATGCGGGGGTCACGGAGAAATACCTCTCCTTCAATGCTTGTTTTCGAACCTGTGCGAATACTGGCATAAACATCAAATGTGAATAGGACCCAGAAAGACCTCCGTCTTTCTTCCATCTCAGCCAATCCAACTGGTTCCGGAAGGGGCAGGATAAAATCACCCTGGGTTTTACTCTGCTTATCTTGATCCATTGCGTGAAGTCCAAGCATATTTGCCAGCCGATTCGCGCGACCAAGGCTAAGCCATGCACGAGCAAAGGATGTCCTGCGAAACTCGTAATATGTGATAAGGATAAGTGCCTGTAGCATATTTAGTGAGTTAAAGTCTGGCGCTTCATCGTCACTCTCAGCTGCATTGAGGTAGCTTCTGGCATGATGATAGAAATCCTTCTCTGTCTCTAATTTTTCAGACATGACTGTGGCGCCAAGCAAAGCAATCGAATAGCTGAGGCTTTTCAATTCTGGTCGATGGCTGCTCGCCTCAAGTTCAGTCAAGAACCGATGCCGGTTCACCATCGGAATTACGGTATGGACGTATTTGAAATAAGATTGATGGCTAATGATTAGGCATGTAAGCTAAAAGGAAGCTTGAACATAGTCAATAATTAGGTAAGGAAGCGGGTCATACAAGATCTGTAAATCAGCGCTCCCATGCAATGGCTCAACATCGCTGGCTGTAAATTCGGTGCTTACTGATGG
>NHZS01000486.1:0-10943 GCA_002775195.1 Talaromyces adpressus
TCATTTATTGTGTGATATCGGTGCTTCGCTTGCCACAAATATTCCAAAGTGGGATAATTTCTGCGTGATTCTCTCAGAAAAACTGTCCCAGTTACCTGATTCATCTTTCAATTGCTGCATAACCCGCCACATCTGATGCAATAGCGCAACAACTTCCCCAACATTGCCCGCGGGCTCATCTAACTGCCGGAGCAACGTTTGTGAGGCGACGGAGAATGGCCACATAAGAAATGTCTTTGACACCCACTTTATGACAGCAAAAGAGAAGTTAATTAGTACTCATTCATCAGTTTGCTAGTATAGCAATTTCTGACCGACTGTGCATACCTTGGAATCCTGTAGTTGTGATATAATATCTGCGTATTCTGCAATCTGCATTGCGATGCTGGTACATTTATTTTTGCTCTCGACCCTCAATAGATCTAGAATGCCGTCATTCTGCGCTTTTCTGATGGCATGTTCGTGCAAAGTGATTTGAATCGCGCAGAGGGTTGCATGGAGAGTCAGCGCTAGCGGGTCACCAAGATTATTAATAGGCTGGAGATGACCCAGTAGTTCAGTTCTATAGAAGCTCAATTCCTTATCAATCTGGTAATGGTATTGCCAGAACTGGTAACTTAAATCGCCGGTAGAATCTTGTACTTGTGAGGCGGTGAAGTGATCGTGGCACCGATGGTATAAAAATGTCACAAGAATAATACCTGCAAAAGAAGACAGGGTTGATCTATCTAGTATGTCCACTGCTTTGCTAAGAGTGGGCATTTTTTGGCCTAGATTGCCATCAAAATAATCACCTGGATAAGGAAGTGCGGTAGAAATCTGTCAATTGATTGATATTATGACTGTTAGCTTCCAGTACACTATAAATTGAATGCGGGGGTCACGGAGAAATACCTCTCCTTCAATGCTTGTTTTCGAACCTGTGCGAATACTGGCATAAACATCAAATGTGAATAGGACCCAGAAAGACCTCCGTCTTTCTTCCATCTCAGCCAATCCAACTGGTTCCGGAAGGGGCAGGATAAAATCACCCTGGGTTTTACTCTGCTTATCTTGATCCATTGCGTGAAGTCCAAGCATATTTGCCAGCCGATTCGCGCGACCAAGGCTAAGCCATGCACGAGCAAAGGATGTCCTGCGAAACTCGTAATATGTGATAAGGATAAGTGCCTGTAGCATATTTAGTGAGTTAAAGTCTGGCGCTTCATCGTCACTCTCAGCTGCATTGAGGTAGCTTCTGGCATGATGATAGAAATCCTTCTCTGTCTCTAATTTTTCAGACATGACTGTGGCGCCAAGCAAAGCAATCGAATAGCTGAGGCTTTTCAATTCTGGTCGATGGCTGCTCGCCTCAAGTTCAGTCAAGAACCGATGCCGGTTCACCATCGGAATTACGGTATGGACGTATTTGAAATAAGATTGATGGCTAATGATTAGGCATGTAAGCTAAAAGGAAGCTTGAACATAGTCAATAATTAGGTAAGGAAGCGGGTCATACAAGATCTGTAAATCAGCGCTCCCATGCAATGGCTCAACATCGCTGGCTGTAAATTCGGTGCTTACTGATGGGACAAGTGACGGGAAACAAGTCATATTCGGCATATCAAAGGTGAAATCTAGATTGTCTGATGGGGCTATAGAGCCGTCGAAGTCCAAATTATACTGCTGCCTGGAATCATACTGTCAGAATCACAATATGCGCTTCAGACAAGACATAATTACAGCCATTTGCTGCTTTCACTCACCATATATCGTGTTCGAATAACGGTTGCTGAGCATCAAAAGACTCGGAAGCTTCATATTCAAAATTCAGGTCTGCTGGAGGAATCATTTCCGGTGGCAATTGCGACTGCGTGTGGTCAAATGATATCGGTACTTGGGTGTTCGTTGTTCTCGGTGAGGCGGTGCCTGACGGGTCAACAGATGGAATAGACCGTTGCGTTAATGCCAATTGGGCTTCCGTATAGGCTATAGAAAAGTTAGAGGATAATTTCCTAAAGTATATATTCCGACTCTACCTAGCCGCTCGTGAAGTTTTAATAAAGCTTGTGAGATATCAGTGTTGATTGTTACAGGCTTTCGATGCGCTGTGTATTCGCATTTGTGTCCGAAAGATCGACACCGGCCACATACTGGGTGTACTTGATCGCAGCGAACCTTGCGCCCTCTGCATTTGTCACATGCAGTTCGCCTAGATGTCTGATCCCTGCTTGACGGACTTGAGATCCAGATTTCCTTGGTGTCCACGTGTTTATAATTGCCGGACAGACCAGCTTCGCTTATTGGAAAGGAGATATTGGTCGGCATATCTTTTGTGATTTGAGTTGTTCGGCTACGAGATGATGGTGTAATGAAATTTTAGAGACTGGCGGCCTTTTTAGTATAAATATACTACATGCAAGAACGGTAGACAATTCTTTGATAACAAGAGCTCTGTACTATTGTGAAACATCTCTTTTTAGTTAGTAGCGATATTCACATTGGTAGTGCTTTAAGTTCATTTAGGTTCAAGCACGAAAACTGATAGTGATGACTGCATTACCATAAGCAGACGCCACCCAATAATATAATGCGTACTTCAGCTGGAAACCTAGAAAATAATTGCACATATATCATGCTTCCAAAAGTAGTAATTCACAGCGATAACGATTACTATGAGCAACGTACGAAGGAGGAAGCATCTAGCTTTTCTTACTGGTTTTCGAAACGTCCAGGGCAAAGTGGGCCCGTGTTGAAGGGGCGGTAATGGGGGAAGAAAGATGCCAATCTTGCATGTCGTGATTACAACTTGTTGGTTTTTTTAATTTTATCTTGGCTTCACATCGCCAGCTACTGAGTAGCGCAGGCGGCTACTTTTGCCAAGATCTGTGAGTAAGAGCTAGCAATGGAATGCTACCGATTGACATACATACCATCTCGCAATTCGCGTCTAATAACTATTACATTATGTCATTGGACGTGAGATTTCATGAACGCTTTCTTTACGGCGACTGCTCCAAGTCATAAGGTGTAAGGGTGTAAGGAGCATTGGAGCCTTGCTTTGCAAAGCTCCTCTAATTTCGAATATAACGTAGAACAGTTGGCCTAACGATGCATGCACGTCGAAATTAGCCGACTACTAACAATTTGGCCGGTCATTACGCGCTAGTCAATAGTCTAGAACAAGAAATAGATCTAATGAGATAGGCTCACTCTAGTGCGGACCCCGTCCAATTGGGGCTCGCCGGAGGTAAAACCAAATGGACCCTTCTGATTAATTACTAATACATAAACAACGCCGCCGAGTTATCTATCAAATTAGGGTAGTGAAAAGACTCGCCAACCCTCTCAATGCATTAGTATATAGCTTCATACGCCAGCTGTCCACGGCTCATTTGTGCCGGCAATCGATCTGGGTGATAATCAAGGGGTGTCAGTACTAATGCACCCCCAAGTAGTTTACCACAGTGCGTGAAATCCATTGGCTTGCAATCATTTGGCCCCTTTGTTGCTTGCGAAATTTTTAGTATATGATAAAAGGCATTGATATGGGTCAATCTAAGAGGCCCTCAACATCAATAGCCTTTCACAATCGGAGGTCTCCGCAACCCATTTTATCTGAGAACGATATTATGGCAGGTGTTTTCATTTCTCTTTGCACGATCTTGCCGTGGATGTCTCAGAAATATCTCTCGAAGTGCAAGCATTGTCATAATGAGCATGTTGCCACAGGGCTACTTTTCAAAAGACGAAGTTGAATTTTCCACATTCGTCAAAGCTCTGTTTCCGTTGTTCACGAATATCCTAGACCAGTGAAACATGGCTGGACTCGGCATGCAGCCCTAATCTAGCGCGGCAGACAAATAGGGAGAATAAGAGGGCGCTTGTACATGTCCAAAGAATTTCAAAGCTTACAAATGAGAGCATAAAGCAAATAAGTAGTAGTTATGTAGTGTGGAGTACGTGCCATAGTTACACACCCACATTTTTCATTAATAATACGACATGCCACTCAGATGCTGTACTTACCGCATGAACCCTGTGCGAATCATGACCGGATTTAGACTATACTGCAATAACGCCCTACTCTAGCCACCATGGCCAGGCCCGCACTACCCTGCCATTCTTTCTGTAGATCGGAGTAGCCACAAATTCCGCGAGCCAGTAAGCATGGAAACAGATCCATCAAGCCGGCCGCCTCCATCTCAAAACAGAGGATGTTTTGTCTTGGCAACTCTGTCACGTGTCTCGGCATCCATCCGGCATTCGGTACTTGACTCCCTGAAGCAATTATTCTCATCGGATCAGAATCACAATATCATCCAGCACCAGAAAGTCTGCATTGGTCCAATGCATTTTTGTCTGTCTACGCAGCAGAGATCGTGGCAATATCCTATGCCATCAGTCTTGTCCTCTAGATCGCGGTAAAAGACTGGGACGTTTTAGCATGTCAACCCTGCAAGCTCTCAGATGCATGGAATTAGGCCAGAAGATTATCCAAGTGGTACAACTAATCAGCACTCGAGTTGCAAGCGCGGGGAAACTCCACTTGGTTCAGAGAAAGAAGGCCCTTTTCAGCATTTTCTGTCACGTGAAAAAGGATTTATCCCGCAATCGAATCCAGAAGGAATGGGAACAGGAATGGAAGACTTTGGAGAAAGGCCGCCATCTCTGCCGGATAGATTCAAACCTAGCCTCAACCCATACCTGGAGAATGTACGGCTCACTACCACGGAAGTAGGCGTACCTGGTCACCCAGCTCTGGACCGGCCTTTCATGGCTAGCAATTAATGCATTATACTCATCCATCCAATCATTGAGAGCACGAGCGGATGACATTGAATATGGGTGGCTAGGCCCTATTACTCTGTTGCGCAGGTTAGAGCATTGTTCCATCAAAGTCAAGGCGTTCTGAAGCTTTCCCTGAGATTTCAAAGTATGTGCAATATTATTTATGCTGGTCAGGGTGTCGGGATGCTCAACTCCCAGTACCTCTTCCTTGTCTCCATTACTTGCACCTCCAGCTTCTCAGCTTCATTCCACCGACCCTGATTCCAGACGTGAGGAACCTTACTATTCAAGGAGAAATGGGTGTCATGCAACGGCCAACTCATTATACAAACGATCTATTGTCTCCCAGTGGCTGCGGTAAGCCAACTAATTTACTCCATCACATTTTGTGAACTCTGCAACTTCTTTAGCACTAGTGAGAATTTTATCTGTTTAGTTATCATTCCATCTCACCACTTCACAGACTAATCGGTATATGGTTCCGAGGACTGTACGGAAGCATTGGTGAGGATCTCAGCTAACCTTAGAAAACATGTAAATAGCCTGACGACTCAATCAATCAAGCTCCGTCCACGCTTCATCATCCAAGGCTCCAGATAGCCCGGAACAATTTCCTCGATCTCTCCAAGCGAGAACGGTATTGTTGAGGCTCTGTCGCAGCGGCCTCCCAGTTCCGATTGTCACGGCCTGACAGAGTTCAGTCTAAGTAGTTATTATTCTCCATCCTCGAATCATCCTGGATTGCTGGCTGCTCCCATTTAAAGTCACTAGGTTACTTTTTCGGCTTAGTAGATTGTGTACAATGACTCGAGAAAATTGTAGTTAGTAGATTTAACATGATTAACTAAACACACCTGATAGCTTCCACTTCTTGCCATTTCTTTTATATTCACCGACCTTTTCGACTATCATGTCGTGAACCACAGTCACGATTTTACGGCCGTTGCGTTGAAGCACCTCCCCCAACTCTTTAACGAATTTATAGACAAATATGTGAAGAAGAACCAGAGCTAGACGTGGATGTACCGATCCGCGATGGAACGTATTGTGGGTCGAGGTTAAAAGACGATACGCAGCAAAACAAATTTCTGCTGACGAAAGGCTGTGGTAAGCCGGAATCTCGACTCCAGGTGCGTAGCATTCTCGTGACAGCCATTCACTCCAGTTATTCAAAGCAATATTGGTTTCGCCGATAATACGATCGCCCATTTGGTAGATCTTACGCAGAGCCCTAACACTATAGGATTTGCCGGCCTTTCTCATCAAAGTCCTAATTAAAGTAAACCGTATACAGTCAGCTTCGTTGAATGGGGAAGGATGTGTATCCGCAGTATTTCTGGTCCGTGAACGTCTCCGTTTACTGGCGGAATTCAGCTTCTCGTTAGCACCAGTGTCGTCATCGTTGGTATACTTGCGCTTCTGTGTGTTGTTAGCTTGATCGATAATGTGACTTATGGGTTGGCCAGATTGCTGCAGATCAACTTCCCGTGGACTTGTTGACACTCGAATTCTGGCGATGGAGTTCGATAGGTCTTGTTGCAGCTGGAGGTATGGAGATGGACTGTTGGAACAGCTCCTAGTTCCAGGCTGCAAGCCATCTGGAGAACCCGGTTTTGGAAGTCCCAGACTTTGGGGCTCATCAGAGTCCAGTTCATTCACTTCAAGCGAAGCATCTCCGAGACTTGGCTTAACAAATGCACTTTCTTCCTGCCCTCTCGAGAAGTGCTCTTGTTCTACCACAGAGAATCCCTCGTCACAGAGTGATTGTGTCTGCTCAGATACTCCAATATCACCAGCCACTTCTTCGCCAATCTCTCCACGTTGGGTTGTTGGACTGGCGATTTTAGTCCTATGCTCGGCATTGCTCGGACCTGATATGGATTCCGTAAATTCCACCTGAGGAGCTTTGATTCCACTACCTTGGTGATATGGAAACGGGCGCTTCAAGACTATCAACCTGCAGCCTTCCAAAAAAAGCGAAATAAACGTTTCGCCGTACATACCATGTTGCCATTGTTCCTGCACAATTCACTCTATCTGTGTGCGGAGGGTCAAGGAATAGTTGCCTGCGGTCAGTGTCTTTGGGTCTGACTGCTAGGAATTCCGCAGCCCTCTTTCATCCCAGCCGTAGAATCCTCTAGACTCGGCGACTGTGGATGTTCGCGGGGCGTAGCCATTGAAAAACATTCCACATTGCGGTCGACTAAGGTGGGAAAGACTGTGGCATCGTATTCATACCCTTCCTGGTCCCGAGCGTTGCTCAGGACACTCTGTGCGATCGTCACATTGGGGGAATGCGTGATGAGCTTCTTGATAGCTGGGGATTGAAAGCCCAACTTATGTGCGAACATCGCCATCTCATAGATCACTAATGCGTCCAGCGTATTGTGGGATTTCGCCGAGTTGCGCGTGGTCAATGATCGTAATGCTCTAGGGTACACACGTATTGCATATATCCAAAGCTGCCGATAAGAAAGCTCTAGCTGCACTTTCCGGCTAGCGAATCGCCTTTCAAAGGTGTCCTCAGACGTCTGGATGAGACATCTTTGCTCAAGAGCATCTTCAGGATTGTAATAATATTGTAAACCCTGCCGCACTGTTGGCCCAATCTTGCTGAAGTTGACAAGCAATTTTGTTGTGTTGCCATATTCCTTTAGATATTCGATATCTCGAAAGAATGTTGGCAATGAAGGAATAATACCATTGTACTCATGCAACCAGCTCCACATCTGAGCTCTCTCGGAAAGAGTAAAGTTGGACAAAACTTTTCCGCTGTGTAGCAAACGATGAAGCTCTCTAGCATCCCTGCATGAGGCTTTTGGTGCCATCAGCTCCAATCTTTCGACCGTGTTGGCGTCAATCTTCATCATTGCCTCAAGATCAGGATTGGTTGGGTCAGCACTCATGAGGGAGACCCAGAATTCTCGGAGGTGCGATGTCAGATAGTGCGCGATTTCCTGCAACTGATTAGTTCGTGTCCAAACAAATAGAAGACTAAAATGAACTCATCACAGTGTAATGCTATCATATTGGCCATATGTTCCAAGCTCATTCCACCCTATAGTCCAGGAATCGGCAGCAGGGCATCAAAGGCAGAATAAAGTTGGATGTTCTTGGAGAGCTGTTGAAGGTACTGAGCCTTATCACCAGTCAGGCGCGCCTACCACATTCTTTGCATGAAAGCATTCGGTTCTTTTTGATACTGATGAATCTTCCGATAAATCTCACCATCACTTGGCTGTTGCTTCTTAAAGTATCTGTCTCTGAGGGGAGCCAGTAGTTTATAACTGATATCTGCAATTCTATGTCAATTGGGTTCGTGAGGGTACAACGTTTAGGAGTAGATGTACTTTCAATATAAATATTGACTGTCCACCATCGCTCACCAGTGGTAAGAGCTTTGGCGCCAGCTTGGATACGATGTCGGCCATGTAAACACAGGACTTGGCCAGCCGAGAATTGGAGATGAGGCAAGTGATTGGGATCAGAAGTTGATAAGTCCTTTAAAGACTTCCCAGCGGATTGCAATGCCCACGGAGGTCTTGCAGAGAAATAATAGCTGTGACATGATTTTGAGCATCAAGTCGGCGACACCCTTCATTTTGAAATTTAGCATAAAGCCGATCAATGACGTGCTGCTCTACTGATTGTGGGGAATCAGGGTGAAAGTTGATTTCTTCGAGATCAATCTTAGCAGTTCCTTTGTAGTGACGGCTTCGCTCAATTTCCAGATGAGCCTCACTGTGCGTACAGGGAGACTGCATAGATCAGACTCTCAAGACAAATTATTGACTTATGCGTCGAAGCTAATATCTAGAAATCGAAGCCCTAACCCCCTTAATGTACTATAACGCCCTAGTAAACCCCTCCTTTATGTGGCGGAAGCTCTAAATGGCGTTCGCTAACTTGAAGGCCAAGGCCGAGGTAACGGCCACCAACTGACACGGTCACACCGGTACTGAACCGACACCAACTCGAATTTAGGGGATATTTTACAACACAAGACGGTGCATAAGACACCAAATGGGATTTCTTACAGAACCAAACGGTTCATTAACATCGAATGTGAGCGCACACTGACTCCAAACGAAAACGTACACCGACACCAACTGGAACCGACATCAACTTGAACTGGTATTAAGTCAAACTGAACTGGTGCTAACTGAGACTGACACCAACTCGAACGGACACCAATTCGTTTTTGACACCGACCTAGTTAGACTGTTCTTGTATGCATACGATCGGCACTTCGGTTAACGTGGGATTTCGGTGTTCGTAACGCAGGGTTCTGGCCCATTGTTGTTCATTGGCTTCTAGTTGAGTGCCGAAGATGGTGAAAAGAGCCGTTGATGTCGCTTGGGCATCTATGAGTGACGGAGAGTCTGGAATGTATAACCAGTACTCTGAAACGAGTATATAATAGAGTCGTTGTTATAATCATCGAGTGAATACAGAATGAACACAGGATAGAGAAAAAGCTGCAGAGGCTGGGAAAGGCTTGGTAGATAATCTGGGTACTCCTAAGAGGAATATTCGCATATTTTGATTCAACGCCTAGCTTTATTGAAACTCTGAGCCTAAAAGCAGTCCACCGCTCAATACTGACAAGTCGTTGTTTCGATGACCATATTTCGATTTATTGTCTAGCTAGACCTGGGTTATTCCACGGGCGGTGGCAGGTGTGGCATGCTGTCGTTCCGTTAGAGGCGAAATAAGTCTGTACAAACCGTGTACATTATGCGCTATTGTAGGATTGCTGGTATTCATTATGGTACCAAGAATTGAGATTAGAAGCTGTAGACAGATCTAATTGCTCTTGGTCCTGTAAGGCGCGACTGAGCTTGAAACTACGGGATATCTGCCAGTTGGAGAGATAGATGGCCATGACAGTGTCGTTAAACGGAGTCCACGCTAGACTACCCGTGCAATTCGATGTATTCCAAGGATACAATGCCAGAGCTGCACAGTAAATGTTTGGGCCACAGTCAGTTTACGCAGCATCGGTTGCACATCACAGAGCTCCTAATAAATCAGTGACCGTCTAAAAAAATGGCTAAGTACCATACTTCACTCGAGCTGAATGGGTTCTGATGGCGGCTAAAATAAACAACCATTGATTTTGCATTTTCGGTTGGCGGCGGGTTTTGTGATATTCTTGGAATGCAATGTCCCTGGGACTTATAACTGATACATGTTGTCGACTTGATCCGTCCAGTACCAACCCCGGATTCCCACGACTTATTACTGCGTGTTTTTGGAAAAAGATGTCATTCCGGCATTTGGAGGAAAGGGGAGGACAATGTTTACCTGCTAGGCGGTTATGCGTCGGCCGAACTACCTTTGCTTGAGGCATGTGCATTTAAAGCTGCAGAGGCCATTGGAGCACGACTAGCTTTTCCAATAATACGTCAGATTCCTCTCTGAAATATCCTTGGATTTATGAATCACTATGTAAATTCATCGACACCAAACGGTAAACGATACATCGTCTATGATGTATGTCAAGTTGTAATATGTTCCAGCCAAGAGTGTAATGTTATTGTCAATCATTTTACAAATCAGTGCAGGAATGATTGGATCAAATTTGGGGTTCTGCCCGTTAACTGCTTTTTTTCCTATCTTCATTTTGATTAGTCTCTGCTCTCATCGTACATAACGTTCTCAGAACGCAAACGGATATCGGTGTTGGTTTGAGGAGTGATGTATAAAGGCTGGATGCCCTCCAACTTTGTCCTTGGAGTTGCACATGGTGGCGATGGTTTTGATAACTCACGATGTTTTTTTTCGTGTGCCCTAGCTAGCGTTTTGCATATTTCACTGGCATGTGCAGCGCACCACAAGCACCACCATCGGGCACTTGCGCAACCGTCAACCGCAACATCTACTGTAACGTCGTCAACTGTAACCCGTGGAGTCGCGTTTACCATTCCCACGAACCCCGGTTCCAGAGTTTCCATTGATCTTGGGACCGATGGGTATGCTACTCCTGCAACTTTCTTTGAGTATGATACTAACTGGCGCAGCCGGTGGGCATAATTGAGATAGGCTCGCCTGGACAGACAATTGATGTTCAATTTGATACCACCTTCAATGGGGTTCTCGTCCGGTCCACCCGTGAGAACCCCGCCGATATAGATGGAAGTCTTGTCTATAACAGCAGTGACTCCACATCA
>NHZS01000487.1:0-19623 GCA_002775195.1 Talaromyces adpressus
AGAAAAGCTGCTGATGCCTCGTCCTTGCTTCCTCCTCACTCTGTTAACTTGACATCACTTCTTGGCCGAATACCTGCGTTTCTCGCCAGTGGACGATTGTCCGATCGTGAAAAATTCTCATTTAAATGTCAGGAAAGAGAATCCCAGGGGAAACATGGTCTTCTGACAAGTGGACATTCGATTTGGAGGACATCGAACGGGGACTGTAACACGGAACCTAAAATCATTCCATTACAGCTGCTGCTAGCTGTTCCAGAACCACTGAAGATAGTATTCTCCGACAACACTCCGCTAGCGACCTGGCCAGGAGTACAGGGAATATCTGCAAGTGGCGGGGTTAACTACATCACCCCTTTGTTCCTAGCGTGGGCGTATATCTTGTCAGCCAAGTGGCTTGAGTTGCTAGGCCATTCTTCTAGTCACGCTTGCAAACTGCAGTATCTTGACGGCACACCAAGCTAAAGTACTCCAAGCTTTGATATAGGCTACGAAATCGATGAAGATGAGAGTTGTTGGTGGAAGGCAGTATTATCGTTTGGTTGGAAAATGACCACGAATTATGAGGGCAGGGTATACCTCTCTCCATGGTCTGTCACCGCCTCTGATACACCGTTTCCAGGTGAAGAATTCCAATCGATTGATTCAAATGCACCATCATGCGAGACCGCCTTCGCGTATGCCACTCGCTTCTGCATGCATTATGGCCTTCATGACCAGTCCTCTGCTGCTCTAGCCGCTGCCCTCTATATTCCTTCCCTAAGTGGTAGTACTGTGCCGCTTCCAATGCTAAAGAACCCAACGAAACCCGGAAGATTACCGCCTACAGATTCAGTACACGCATTCTCAGATTCATTTTTTGAGCATGCGGAGTTCCTTCCATACTACATGACATTGAGTTGTAATACATTTGGAATGCGGTCGCTTCTGTGTAGCACCTTCTTTAATGCTGACATCGAATGTAACCTGGTTAGCGCTTGGCTGGAGCCTTGCCTTACGGTGGTCGATCCTTTGATTAAAGGTGAAGACTTTACAACACTTGCCACTTTGTTGGCATACAAGCAACCTCATATTGCGGCGCTCTGGCTTGGTGCGATGATCGTTGGAATGGCAAAGTCGGTGATACGGGATATTCGTATCGGCTTGTTCGCTCTTGACTTGCATGCTGCAGCGTGGACCTCCACAGTGGAGTCTTTTATCACCATAAGTGTTGGAAAAGCAGAGGAGAAAACTATATTACGAGAAGACGAATGTCGGCTTCTGTTCATTGTAGGAAGCGAGAGTCATACAAGACCGCCCCGTTCTCCTTGGAAGCCATTCGGCAACACACCTCTTGAAGAGGCCGAACTCGAAATTCAAAATCATGCCAACTGTAATTGTCACTGCTTAAAATATCTATCTTGGCACTGGGAGTCTTCGAACGGTACAACACTGGAAGATACAGGCATCAATCAATCCCCGAAAGAGAAAATCAACATAGAAATCGAAACCAACAACTTTCCAGAAGCTTGTAAGATTCATCAATCTGAGTCACTCTCCGAAATCGCAACTCGTGGCATTTTTGAGTGGTTAAGGTCGAACGGATACCCGGCGTCTGAGTCCTTTATCCGTGAACATTCGTGGTTCGATATTGGGAGCTCAGAAGGAGAAGAGTTGGATGGCGAGTCTGATGAAGAAGTAAATCAGCAGAGTAAAGAGGTTAGCATTGAAAGGTGGATCATGGGCACTGACATTGTTGATAAAAATATGATCTAACGGCTTATATCTATTATTTCCTCAAAGCCGTCAGGTCCACCAGCTGGATGATCTGAGCATTTGGAACCTAGGGAAGTAGCGTTTGGACTAGACGCTACCTATTCGGTCTCTTTGGTTTACTATGTCCTTCTCATATTTTTGGCATTTGGAGTCTGGATCTTCTGGCTGAAAAAGTATCCAAATGATCTGTAGAACGCTTCAATTCCAGTCTTCATTGTTTGCACTCTTATGACGACATTTTGGGGTCTTTTCAGAGTTTACCGTACTTTCAGACAAATTGTTTAATTTCTAGGGTGCATCTAACGAAATAGATATTATTATATTTTAATCTATATAATAGCTACCCAATAATCTATATAGTAATATAAAGATATTAATATAGCTACTAGAGCTAGATTTTTTAAATCTTCTCAAAGGGGCAGGACTTCAGCGTCTCAAGTGAAATATATTACGAATGGAATACTGATATTGACAGTAATAAATGCGCGGTAAGGCTAAGTAACATGCAACGATGCTGTATTCCATATGCTTTGACTACTGGGAAGGTGTGGCCGTCACACGCGTGGAAGTAGACAAGGTCAGAGGGACCGTTGGTCTAACACTCGTCCTGGTTGGGGTGAGAGGACTCCTGTGAGGCTGTCGTAGAGGGCCATTTCCGGGTGGGTCTGCACTACATTTCAGCGCCGCCCAGTTCTGCACGTCTGAATCAGATGCAGTGTAGTCATGACATCCGTCACTGGGCGAGTAGCCTTGCCAGTCACCAGACATGGAGCAACCTGAATCAGCGAAAACTGTGCATGTACCACCAGATTTCAATCGCCAGGAGAGGGGTTGTGTGAGGTTGCTGTTAGAGCAGCCTGTAAATGACGCTCCACCATTTGTGTACCATCCACAAGTGGCACCCGTTTCGGAGGTTAGCGGTAGACTTTGGAAGTCGAGGCACTGTACATTTGAGTCGCCATAGTTGTAACCTTCGATGACGTAGTAGTCCCCAGTGCAGCCATTCTCACTGTAGATAGAGAAGATCTATGATGCCGTCGGCGTTGGCGCTGTGCTGGTCGTGGTCGGTGTCAGACCTGCCCAGGACGACCAGCTAGAGAGATAATCAGATGGATAGTCTGTCTCAACAGGCCAGCCGGGAGTCACAGTAACTATGGCGGCATCGCTCGCACCCGAATCCTGGTCAGACCCCGCAGCGCACACGCCCATCGATGGACTCCACGATATTTCATCCACTGCTGTTTGGTTCAGAATCTCATCAGTGCCGTTAGAATAATAAGTCAAGTAACCGGGAATAGTCAGCGCAGCCCCAACATCTTCTGGCAATGGAGGTGCCAGGGGAAGATGCGGATAGACATTACCAAGCTTGTTCTGAACGTACTTGGCCAAGGCAAACATGGACATGCTGTCGGCATTTCTGATCGTCCAATCCACAAATTCACCTTGCGCACGCGTGAGACCCTTAGCACTTTCCGGTCCGTAGACAGTGTACCATTGTACCCCCCTGTTGGTCGTGTACCTGATTTTAAGATCAGTCACATGGGCATTTGGACCCCAACCATTTGCCAGCGCGACCCAATCAATGTGTAAAAGCTCATGTATCCACGTACTAGCCTGGTTCCTGTAGTAGTTGTCCAGGTTCGCAGAGAATGATGGTGGGTAATTGGGGTTGGTGTTTTCCATCACCTCATCGAGAGTCGCTTGGTCGAAATATGCTGGGTAGAAATTGATGGAAGCGGCCTTAGGCTCGTCTGGATCATTGTTAACCGTGTATGCAATGGTTACACTTTCATCGCCGCATGAACAAGTCCCTCTGGGGTTATCATAACGAGTCATAATTCTCCAGTCCCACGGCATACCTATCCATCCCGGCTGGACAGTAGCAAGATGTACGTAAATATCCTTGAACCTTTGTTGTAGGTGTTTGTTCATTGATGGCGGACCCAGGTACTCGACGGCAGCTGCCTCATTGAAGTCAATGCCCCCCTCGCCAGGGTCATCGTACCCAAGTTTAAACATGTAATTCATAATCTTCCAGGACTGTTGCCATCCTGAGTAGATTGCTTGTTGTTGCTGTTTGTCATAACCATTATGTCCAATGAGCTTAGTGGCGAGCAGAGTGAGGTTATAGGTTTCAAAGTTAGATATATTATATCTGCTTAGGCTCAGAGCAGCCGTAAACTGCTCCTCTGCAGCCGTGATGTTGAAAGCTGCGTTGGCTTCGTCAGGGGTCATGACAAAATTGGTCGTCTAATGCCCACTCGACTGTTCCCAGAAATCCAAGGGCTGCGTAAAGGTTGATGCGAGATGTCTTGGTGCTGTCCTCCATGTACGAAACCTATGTATTGTCACTATAGGTCATCATGTCCGAGTCACTCCCGTCATCATGCCATGTAGTAACCGTGGAATGATGAGTCAAACCTGAGGATTTGAGCCGCGAAAGCTCTGCCTGTGATATATATCCAGCGGTTCCGGTACAGTCACCTTCAGTCGCGGTCGAGTTTGGTCCCGTGAAAAGGCACTTGGGACCTGTGCAGCTCGGATCTTCCATACCAAAGCTCCGACTGTAACTAGCAATGCCAACGACAACTTTGCTGGCGGGTACACCGGCCTTTGTAATCATGGAAAGGGCATATTTAGTTTCAGTCAAATTGACGTGGGAACGAAGACAATTGCCATTAGTGCAGCCAGGGTTGACGAAGGTGTTGTTCCAATCCCATTGGCCATGCAGATCATAAGTCATGTAGACAATATAATCTACCACATCAGAGATTTCTGCAATAGGAAAGCCCTTAAGATACCAATAGGATGCTGGAGCAGCAATAGAAATAGACTTGTCCGATGGAAGCAGCGATCGTAGTGTTTTGAGGAAGCTGAGATAATTTGGACCATCGGTGGGACTGCCTGGTGGAATGCCAGGAATATCTGGCGCATCAGGATATTCCCAATCAAAGTCAACGCCGTCCAAATTGTTGTCAGCAACAAAAGAAACGAGATTCGGAGCGAATGCAAGTCTGTTGGCATCCGACACAGTGTTTCGAAAAATAGGGTAAGAATCTAAGCTGGTCGAGAATGACCAGCCTCCGAACGACAAAATCTTCCTGAAACTTGTCTGGTTTGCAAATGTCTTGAATTGAGCTTCAACACTCGAGATGTCGACCGTATAATCGCTCGCAATTTCACCAAAGGCAAAATGAATATGGGAATAAGAAGAGGGAAGTTGGTCGGCGTTCATGACAAGACAGGGTCGCGACACTCCAAAAGCCTCGTAGTATCCAATAGATAGCAGTTCTCCAGCGGAGGTGGAGTTGTTCACGATTTCTGTTCCACAGTTCGAGATACATCCATTCGTATTTGCTGCTGCAGTACCGGGGGCACCGGTGCTGGACTGGGTGATAGTGCAGAATTCGGGCGTGATGCCACATTGTCCCCAAATGTCGCACTGCGCGATGAGTCAGTATCAATATCTGAAAGGAACTGTGAGAAAAAGAAAATTCAGGGGGTTATGTACGCAAGCATTGAGTGGACAAGGGTTCAAACTGCTTATATCTGACCAATTACTTCGGCGCGTCGTTCCGCTGACCTGAGGTCCACACTGAGCGTTTGACACGACAGCTGGCATAGGGGGATCTCTAGAACTCAGACATATCATAGCCTGTGCCTGAAGGTCGTTACAGCCTATCCAACCCTAGGTTTGACTGTTGTACCTCTCAATTTCGTCTTGAGTAATATACCAAGTTTGTGTAAGGGCAGAACAGGAGTCACCCGGTTGGACAGTATAACTGTAACATACTCCGTCTGAAGAAGGTTGTGGCGAGAGATCTGGCACGGAACCAGCTGAGTAGTATATTATTTCGCCGACAGTCAAGGTAGAGCAAAGCGTTGGGCTTGGGTTGTACATGCTCAGTTCGGCAGCTGTGATCCCACATCTAGTAGCCAGTGAAGCACAGCCATCTCCGGAAACAACTGTGGTGTAAGAGCAAGTGTCGGCTCTCTTCTGTACTGTACTGTCTGTCGCGTTTTGCTTGGGTAATTTGGAAAATGTTATATTGCTAATAACATTTGTGTTGGTGAACTTTTTAACATACGTCGCATTATTCCAATTTTGTACTGCTGACTGAAGAATTTGGTAGTCACTTGTCGTCGATAGCATCAATCCAAGTGTCTGTTCTGTATCTCGGCCACTTCCACAAATTTGAGCGATGGCAGAGACTCCCGCAGTAAATTCCTGATTCTGTGAAATCTGAGATACCAGATTCTGTACTGCCGTGACGCTATCGAAGGCAGCTCCAATGTACAAAGCAGCAACAAGGTCCTGGTAATGGGCTAACAGAATTGTCGGGCCATTTCCACAACGGGCGTCATTCTCGACTTGGCTTTGCAATGCCAATAACACCTGGGAGATGACAGTGGATGAAGCAGGGTCAGAAGTTGTTGAGTCCCAGGCTAACTCCAAGCTTTCAGACACGGTTGACATGGGAGAGCAGGGAGAGGACGCAGTGCTATTTTTGAAAACAGTATTAGCAGTACAGGCTTTGATGGTTTGAGATTTTTTCAAGTTATTGTAAATATTAAAGCCAAATAAAATGGGTGATAAACAAAGATCGAGGCGATCAAAAGAGTGGTAAGAATTCCAGTTACCCATTTGAGCACTGGTAGTAGCGCATGATTGCGGGCATCGTTGGATCTGAGAGTTGAAGGCGGATGCTACGGCTCTGTCTGGAGCCAAAAACAAGACACCCAAGACCAGATATGGGAGTAGATTTCTTATGGTGTGAGACTCTGGCTAAGTAAAACATCCTCTCTTGAAGGCATAGAGCACCCATATTTATACTTCTTTCTGCACGCTATAAAGTACGAAGAGCTTCAGCTGGCTCATTGACACCGTCTCATGGATACCACCTTGTGAGTGAACTCTATGCTTCACCGGTCCCTTCATTTTAATTAATTGAATTAAGCCAATGGTCAAGAGTTTCTAGTGTATAGGTACAGATTCTGTGTAAGCTAGAATGTCAGTGGGTTGAAAAGTATCGGAGTACTAAAATGGAACTACTATAGTTGACCCCGGCGGATTCCATGGTACAGTAGGCCTTACAAGGGTTTAATTGCTTTTAATGAACTTTCATACTAGCCATGCATACTTTGTCTCTTCTACCCATGACCCAACTTAAATTGTTACCCATCGTTGAGATACTTCTAATAGCGCGTAAATCAAATGCGGCGAGAGGCTAGGAAGCCTGTTTGCAACCATTAAATCATATGAAATTCTAAATCGACATTGCAGGATAGGTTGGCAATAGATAAAATCACATGTAAGAGTGCTATTTGCCTATATTCAGCGCACCTACGCCGTGGGCACTGCGTCAGTGTCAACAACGGCAACACCGCTTACTATTGGTTATTTCTTGCTCTTACTCGTATTCGCTCAATATTTTGATTACCATACAGAGCAATGATAGGTTTATTAAGACTTTTTAGAATAGGCTGCAATCTAGTCGTGGTCTCATTAGATATCAACCAGTCCTTATGGTTAAGATTGCCAATTACTTTCATTCTATTAGACATACAGAATACAATACATTACACGTTCCCACTCGGTTTCTCAATTATGCTTGGCAATTATGCACGAGTACACTACACTTCACTTCCTGCTTGAATCCTCCCATATCTACAAAGTATACAAAGTAAGTGAAAGAAGTCTACTTCGCTGCATATCCACTCTCTAGCGTGTAGATGCGGGAGGCTCCGTTACACCCGAATACCTTAGGATGTCACCTTTTTTTGTATAGGTACAGTAGTAAGAAATTGAGTGGGAACGCGTATTGTATTGTATGCAAGTGTGTCTAATAGAATGAAAGTAATTGGCATAGGTGTGCCATCCATAACACAGCGCAGGATTGTGCACACTAATTTAGTAAGGAGTCCTCTTGGCAAATCCTTATCGAGGGAAGCCAGCCAACCAATGAGGGCATGCGAGTGGGAATATGCGCTGCAATCACCATATTCGGGATAGCGGTAAGGTAGGCATGGGATTCTCCTACGGCGGAATATGGACATTCTTGATCAGCTTACCGTGCCATTCTTAACGGCTTTGTAATACTAGTACTAGTAGAAAATGCTGATTTCATCTAAAAAGTTGAAGTGTCAGCGCCAGTTCATCTACATCGCAACAAATATAGCCAATAACTAATTAATATTACTATGGTAGCTTGGTAGCTAGCCTAATACACCAGGTGAAGCTATACATTCAAATTGTAGACCTCGGATGATTCGGAATTTCTGGCCAGACTAGCAAAGCTTGCCTGCGCTGCACTAATTTAGTCCTATCGCTGGATCCTCCGATGCATGTCATATGCAACGAGGTGTGGTCCGCCTAACGGATGCAGATCTAGCGGCAGGACTAAATTAGTCTCTACGAGCAAGCAAACTTTTGCTTGTCTGGCCTCAGAGACCCACATGATTGAAGGCTTGCCGCTTACATGGAGCCAAGCATTCAGTGAAATACATTGAAACAACTTTTTACTCTAGTCTATAGCACATGGGCATTTCCTGTATTGGAAAAGTTGTAATCTGTAATTCTGAGCAGCAAGTATTTCTACCCGATAAATGGCTCAACTGCATACGCCAATGTATGATCTAGTCCCATGTCAATAACGTATTGATTACGGACGTGCTCTAAGCTATCACGGCCGATGCGCCATTATTCCTGACTACCATAAATGAAAATATCGAATTAGTGCTTAAATGCAACTTCTAGCCCCAATCACACCCAATGACTAGTTTCAATGGCGTGCAATCACACGATATTCCGTTCTTTCCGGCAGCGTAGTTGAAAATCTTTTGAGATATAATTCTTCCTGGAGACCTTGAACTGATCCGGTTGTGAACACCTATAGTTGTGTAGGAAATAGCTCCAGTCCATGTAGTTCCTTCGTAACATGTGATATTGATTAATTAGCCCTTGTATAAGTTCAAAGCCCACAATAGACACCCTTTATTACCTGGCGGTATAGTCGACTAGACCTTTAAATATGCATATCTCCAAAAGAAGAATATATATAAACTTGTGGAGTTATTGAGGGACCCAAAACAGCTTGCTTTGTATGCACAGCTTACCCGTGAATCACGTTATGATACGTGGAACTGGTAACTAGGAAGATAGTATGCTTTCTGCAAAGGTGCTTGACGCTCATACGTGTTATAATAGGTCCCTTCTACAAAGGAGGCATTGGTGCAGGTTGGTATGGGAGTGAGATTTCATTATTAGGGATTGTTGGCGTTATTTTTATATTAGTAGTAGTATATAGCACTTGCTATTATTAATAATTCTAAAATAGATATAGCTATTTAAGCTAACTTCTTACTATACTGTAGTAAAATTTAGACATGTATGTTTCTCTCTTAATTAATCTATAATACATATCTATAAGTGATTGGGATTAGTACTATGATTAACTTAGAGAGTTATAGATTATTCAAAGCATTTTTTTGTTCCTAGTTTGTCTATTACTACATTTGACTTGTTTCCTAAACTACTAAATAAATTGTAACTCTATATTTAGCGTCTATAATTAGCTTAATAGGTAGATCCTCCTTATAATCTAGTTGTATTCTATCTTTTAGACTATAATAGCCCATCACCCTGCTTCCTCCATCAGATGACGGAGTTAAATTGTTGGCAGCCTGTCATTACCCATATATGTCACGAGTCGCAGATAGAAGCGCAAGAAAGTGAGCGATCTATGAGTTTCTGCTTCTTTATACTTCATGGTTCAGTCAAACCGCTATTATGAAGTTATGGTTGGATCGAATGCCACATTCTGTACATTTCAACTGGACACCTGCGTACGGTGCAGCCTTCCTAAATGAGTGTTCTCCGACTCAAAGCCTTGCGCGATATGCCTCTAGAGCAAGTAGGGTTGATTCTTTGTCTATTTTGGAAGCATCCGCGCATCTGTCAATGAATATGCAGTACCAGAAGATCTCTCTGAACCCTGCTTCTTGATCGAAATCCAGTATGGCTATAGAAGTGCTTCTATACTGACAAAGGAATTCATACACCGTGGTATATCTTTGAAGCTAAGTTCCCTTTTATCTCTGTGCAGTTCTATTGGCTGTGTACCAGGTCTAGCCCCTAAGTATTACGAGTCACAGCGAGCGACAAGCGCTATTATGTACTAGCTGAGTTCGCCTGCAGTTAAAGCGTTCTCGATTGCCATTGATGGATCTGCCTGTAACCGCAGCTCTTTGACATCGTGTGCATGTGGTAGTTTTGAGTGTCCTTATTGAGTTTCTTGGTTTTGTCTGAAATGCCTAGTCTTCTAGTGTATGAATACCATAAACTATTCAAAATTTTATTCATTTTTGAGTTTGTTTATGGGTAAGGCTACGTTCTACTCTATATGACTCTTCTTCGAATTAATGTGAGCCGGGATATTATTTGGTGGGGGGAGTCTTTTGCCACCCGACCGACCTTTACACATTGCGGCGCATTGCACCCCGCCATCCTCGCACTCTGAAAACCAAGACCGCTACCGTCCTTCACCGCCTGGAACACAAAACCACCTGAACCACAATTTTGACGAATTACTCTATAAGGAATCTTGAAGTTTTACAACACCACATAATAATGAAACATAATAAATTCTTGGTGTAGGAGTAAGTAAGATATAAGGAATCAAATACATATAAAAATTAATCCTAAAAATATGCAGGGGGGCATATTGCATGGCCCCTATAGTTTGTGATAACAACTACCTTATTATCCTCTAAATGAGCCTTAGGCTGCGCTTTTAACTTTATTTACTTAGAAATTATTTTTTTAGGCTTTTTTAAAGTCTAAGAAGTTGCTATAATATTATCTTAAAGCTATAAATTAGCTAGCTTAGTAAGTTCTTATTCCTTTTTAAGGTATTACTTCTTTATATTCTCTTATTTATATTATATATACTTTTCTTACTAGATTTAAGCTTTTTTAGTCTTTTTAGTGTAACGATAGGGGGTTGAACGATAGTTCGATTGTGGGTATGGGCTACAGAACACTTGCTGAGCCGATTACTATGAGAACTCGGTACGTTAAGAATATAGAGGACAAAGTAACGATGTCTGGATTGTACGAGAATAATCACTTGATCCCTCTTATAATGTGGGGATCTTCGCTTCTTATATACATGTATAGCAGGGTGCCTAAGCAGCACTGTGCAGTAGGGTTATTAGAATCATATAACCTCTACCTAATATATAGCTTCACTGCTGCTGCCTTAGATTGTAAGCATCAACCCTTTGATCAATCAGATTGGTCTCCTTAATCTCATGATGGGATCAGTTTTTACAATTCTCCCTCTTCTTAAAGAAAGCTTGTCCTTGAGCTTTATGAGGGTGTTTATACATTTAGTATATATAATAGTGCTCTTCCCTGTGGTTACTATAGAGATTCTTCTTTTTCTGAGGACTTGACAGCATATAACAGATGTAGTAGCAAGAAGGTTCCTTTATAGTATAAGATGGGTAGTGAGACAAGATTTATTTATATCTGTTTTAGGGAAGACCCCTTACTCGCATTAATAAATATCTCATCTCTTACTCACTCTTGTCCTTCTTCTTCTCTCTTCTTCCTCTTAATCCTCAATTACCAAGATATATATCTATTTTTCCTTTTTATTTACTTATTCATTTATTAATAGCTTACTAATTATATAAGATAGCAGCCTCTATTAATAGTTTTATTAATTTTTAAAGCTTTTTATATTGAGTCTTATTATAAATATTGAATTTAGAATAATATTTACTTCTGTTAACTCTCCTTCCCCTTTAAAAAGGGCTTATAAAGAGCAACATTTACCTGTAAGTTATCTCATTTCTTTCTTAGCTTTAATTCCTAGATAGTTATATTCAGGATGATCTATTCTTATTACTTTACTTTGCAGAACTATCTTAGTAATTTAAAATGATACTAACTATAATAGACTACTCCAAAACGCTATTGTGGTCATCACTAGTTTTGCTATAAGCCTTATCTCCAGGATGATAAGGAAGTAGGTGTGATAGAGGACATGCCTATGGAGTCTCCTGGGGATATGATCCCCCAGTTTTCCAGTCTCTAAGTTACAGTAAGCATAGCTTCTTTATCTATAAGTGTTTTGCATTATGAGTTCTAATAGCTAATATATTTTGGATAGGAAAACAATACTGTCACGGGTCTGTCTAGGCCCCCAATAGATAAGGATGTTAAGGAGTTGTCTGTTATAGAGTTATCTAGTTTAAGTGATGCTCCTAACACAATTATTGAGCTACTTATAGAGTATGACAAGTTTCCTTTAAAGAACAAAGGTTGTGCAGTGCTAGAAGTATATATGTTAATATATTGTTAAAGTCTGAATACTAATCACACAATATACTATAAGAACCATTGAAAAGCTGTTCTGCCTCCATCTCATCTATAAATAATATCAACTTGCGACAAAAAGCAATTAAATACTTAAGTTATTGTTGCTTAGGGAAAGTTAAGGGGTTAGAAAAGGATTCTGTAGACTTAAAACCTATATTGATTGTCAAGCAGCCTGTATTCAATGCAAGAAGCCTGATATTTACTATGGCCTGCTGTCTTCATTGTTCAAAGATAGTTGGTTCAGAAGGTCTATTTTGTGTGTAGCCCAGCAAACATTTAAAATGCTATTGTTATACAAATAATAGTGTCCCTTATAAGCCTATCCTAGCTCTATATAAGATAGAGTTTATAGAGTTGTAGACTCTTTTTTAGACTAGTGCATTAGTGAAAGCTTTTACAGCTAGAGATTATTATCTCAAAGGTATAAATGTATTTGCCTATAATCACAGCAGCAAGTCTAAGGCTAAGCTATATACTAGTTCCACTTTGGCGGACCTTTCTGAGTATAAAGTATATTAGGATTAGAAGTTTATAATATTATACCACAATTAAGAGCAGATACTTAACTATATATGCAAGTAGGTATGTAATTGATTTTAACTATTAATACGTCTTATAAGTATATATTTAATGCTAACATTAATTAGTTTGAATAGAATAGTAATCCTCAAGTTCGTCCCATTAAAGAGTTATTTAGTAATAAGGATAATAATGCGTTCACCAGTTATATTAAGAACTCTGATAATGATAAGCCTGTTGCTTAGCGGCTCTGTTTTGATACTATTTTACTACCAATTTCGTTCATTTTAGAAATAAAAGTTGGGAATATGGATTGGGAGGCCCCCGGATATGGATGCTGGTCCTTTTAGCCCTTTTGGCTCTATTTTTAGGGAGTTTTAGCCGGTTTTCGTGTTGTTTTGGGGGGTTTTTCACCCCTTTTCCAAAAGTTTTGGTAGTTTTTGGGGCTTTTTGCCTAATTTCAGGACATTTTCTTGCCCTTTTCATGCATTCTACGTAGCGAGATCCTTGTTAAACCTCAAAACCCTTTTAGGAAACAGGAAGAGTAACCTCATCAATATTGTATTGATTATGGATTAACCCTAGATGAATTGATCAGATAGAAAAACCTTTTGGGAGAAAACTATCTTGATCAATGCTTTCTCTTTGGCATTGTAGATTTGGCTAATTTGATGACTGCAGTATTATATTCATCTAGAAGCTTAGATGTATTTGCGAGATGCTCAGCTAGTTCCTAGCTATTCTCATATAATAGATAATCTTTCCATTTTACTAAGTAATATGGCTGCAATCCGTTCCTTCTTTTATAGAATTAATATGCCACGATCTCTTCAACTTCCCATTCTGGTATGGATTCTCTATTCTCATTGTCCTTGATAATTAGTGGGAAATCCTTCTGTGGATCAGCTCCATCCTGTAAGTAGTAAGGTTCTAACAGGGACATATAAAAAACCTTATGGACCCTTTTCCACATTTGTGGGATGTTTAGCTAGTATGCTTGTTTCTTAATATATTCTATTACTGTGAATAGTTCTTTATAATGTAAGTCTAGCTTCTTGCTAGGATAGTAAGTATAGATATTCTTTATATTAAGCTTTACCTGATCTCTGATCTTAAAGGTTATAGGCTGATGTTACTAATTATAGTATTTTACCTATGTCTTAGTTATGGTGTGGAGGTGTTGCTCCAACTCCTCTCTTAATTCCTTTAATGACTTGATTTGGTTGGTAATAGTAGGTTGATTTATAACAGGGAGATCTTTCTTAAATAGTAAATAAGGGTTAAACTCTATCAAAGCTTGAAAAGGTGTTGTTCTAATACTTATATTAACTACATTATTTGCTGTAAATTGTGCAGTAGTGAGTAATGTTGCCTAATTGTTCTGCCTTATGTTTGTATATATCTGTAGATAATGCTTAAGAACCTGATTTATGTGCTCTGTTTGTCTATTGGTCTGAGGATGGAAAGCTGTTGATAATCTTTGCTGGATGCTGAGTTGGAAATATAGCGCTTTCTAATACTTGCTTGTGAAAATTGATCCTTGATTGGATATAATACTGCGTGGATAACCTATATGGCTGAATACTGAATTAAATATAAGGGTAGTGAAGTCTTTGGCTTTGAGCTTCTTGTTTGTTGGAATGAACTATGTGTATTTGGTGTATTAGTCTATAACAACCAATATTGCATCATACATGGTGCCGTTCCGCTTGCTTGGAGGTAGGTCTGTGATGAAATCGAGTGAAATACTATTATTAGGTCCTGCAGGAATGGGTATTGATTGTAGCTTACCATACAGTTTGTGACAATACACTTTTCTTAACTAACATGTGTCGCATGTTGCTATATATTCAGCAATATCTTAGGTCATTCCCAGCTAATAGAACTTTCTCCTGAGGAGCTCTGTAGTTCTTATGACACCAAAATGTCCTACAATTGGATCATCATGATACTGTCATAACAGCACTGACCTCAACGCTGCATCATTTAGTATATATACTACACCATCCTTATAAAGGATATCATCTTAGAGCTTCCATGAAGGCTCCGGGATGCTGCTATCAGAACTTAAAACCTAAAGATTAGCCTTTTTCTTCTGCGCGAGGACATCTCCCTATTATACAATCTTGATGTTCTTCAATAGAACTAGCCTCAGCATTTCAAATACGTCCTCATTTTTCACACTTTCTAAGGCAAGTAAACAGGACAAATGGTTTCCAAAGGACTAATGCTCTCCATGCCTATTCTCAAAAGGAACCTACAGTCGCTCCTCTGGCGCACTGCTCTTGGGCTCAACCTACACCCACCTAATAGGCTTCTGGGGCAGGTTTGGGACTATTCCTAGGATAGACACTAAGTCTTCCTTTTCATCATCAGTGGGATCCTCACTAGATGAATCGCTAGAGCATATATCTTCCTTTTGAAGGCTTATTCTCGCGATGATGTCCAAATATCTGATTAACCCATAGTCAGGAACCGTCTTCGGCATCACTTGGCCTACTGGGGTCCCCATCAGAACCAACACAGTATCTTTTCTAGAATGATTAGTCTTCTCAGAGACTATCATGGCAACTGTACCAGACCGACCAGTCCTTGATGGAACCATCGCAGTAGCTAGTCCATAACCAGACCAACCAATCACCTTATCAGGGATCATCGCGGTGGACTCCCAAACTTTGTCCAATGGCGCACTATATAGGACTAGCGGATAGCTGGGCTGATGGCCCTATGGCTAATAACCACATAAAAACATCACTAATAGCATTCTTAGCTGCAGCTTTTGTTGCAAAGTCAGAAACAGACCTATATCTATTTCTTCCTCTCCCTCTAAAAAGTCAGGACGCCGACTAGGGGCGTCCACTAGATTCTGGGACCCTGGCTTATACTCAATAACAAAGTCATATGTAGCCAAGTATTGGGCCCATTGTGCCTATTTAGCATTCAAAGTCTTTACTTTGAAGAAGTATTGCAGATTATTATGATCAGTTTGGACACAGATCTCATGCTTATTTCCTTCCAAATAGTGCCTCCACTTCTGGAATACATATATGATTACACCAAGTTCCTGATCATAAATCTTCCAATTCTATTAAGTAGCATTAAACTTATGTGATATAAAAGCCACTGGCTGCCAGTCTGAATGGTGCCTTGATAGAACCTTTCTATCTAGGGGTTGATACATAATAGCACCCATACCCTATTTTAACATATTGGTTTAAACCAATATTGGTTTCTTAGGATTAAAATATTTAACCAGAGATAGGTTAGCAAAAGCTTTCTTTAATGCTTTAAAAGATTGTATAGCTTTAGAGGTAAGCTTAAATAGCTTCCTTGGATACTTATTGGCTCCGCAAAGCATGTTCATTAATGGAGCAGTAATAATCGAATAGTTCTTAATAAACTTTTGGAAAAAGCCTGTGAATCCTATAAAGACTTGAATATCCTTGACTGATTTTGGTATAGGCCACTCTTAGATTGCCTGTACCTAGTCTTAATCTATAGAAATGCCCTTGTTATTGATCAAATATCCTAAGAATTTCAATTCCCTTTGATGGAATTTACATTTTTTGAGTTTTGTATATAGGTTTGCAGAATATAGCTGCTCTAGCACCTATTTGATATGCTCTTCATATTATTTCTTATCCTTAGAGAAGATAAGGATGTTATCTAGGTAAATAATAATAAAATTGTCTAACAATCCTCTCATTGTTTCATAGATGTATGATTGAAAGGTAGTAGGTGCATTAGTCAGTCTGAATGGCATTATGAGATACTCGAAGTGGCTGTACCAGGTCTAGAATACAGTCTTCTATTCATCTCCTTTCTTGATCCTGATTTGGTGGTAGGTATCTTGGAGGTTAATCTTCATGAATACCTTAGCACTGACTAACCTATCTAATATCTTATTGATATAAGGCAACAAATAGCGGTTTTTGACTGTTATCTTGTTAAGGCCTTAATAGTTGATGCAGACTTGCAGGCTTCTGTCTAATTTCTTGATAAAAAGGATTAGAGCACCTGCAGGACTAGTAGAAGGCTAGATCCATCCCTTTTGCTATATTTCCTTAAGATAGCATAGCAGGTGGTCTAGTTCTGTCGCTAAGCATGAATATAGGGGTCTATATGGTGGCGTGACAGAGTCAGATTATAACCTAATCTCATACACTACCTTATTAGAGGGCAACTTGGAAGCATCTGCCTCTGAGAATACATCTCTGTATTCCCAATAAGCAGGAGGAAGGGTTGGCACTTCACTTGATTCGGAAAGGCTAGAGACCAGGAGGAAAAGAGAATCTCTGGTGGTAGTCTTTGCAAAACGCTTTGCTGACATAAACTGTAGTTTTGGCGCCTTGCATCGAAATCTCTAAGTGTGTCTCTTGAAGCTGGTGATTATAGGTTCTTTATAGTAAAGCCATGGCTTGCTGAGGATTACATTGAACTCTGTCATGTTAATTACTGTAAAGGTTTGTTCATATAATTTGGTGGCTCCATGATAGTTGGTAATGGAGATGGGAATTGTGGTGTCACTATAGTTGGTTGTGGAAGTGCCGTCCACAAATTCTATGGGAGGTAGGAGGTCTTGTGGTGGTTGCCAACTAGTACCAAGAAGGAGTTTATATGCCATGAAATTGAGGTCTCCCCCTATGTCTAACATTCCCATAACATAATGTTCTAACTCAGGGAGTTTTAAGGTTAGATCAATTGGCATTGCAAACTCGTCCTTTTTCCTTAGTCTGTTCAGGTTAGCAACCACCATGTGGCCTCATTACTGATTACTAGAGTTGTCATTGTCCTTATCGTCATTATTTTCTTCTTGCGACTTCTATGACAAGGAGTTTAGTCAAGGGTTCAGCTATTTGGCATCTTTTGATAGGAGCTTGGAACCATCACAGTAACAGGTCGCAGTGCAGTCCAGGCTCTTATATCCCCCTTAACCATAATAATAACAAATCAATGGAGAACCTTTATCCTTGAAGCTTGCTTTTTTATCATTAGTAAGGTTTTATTTTTCTTTATGATTTGTATAGTCCGTACATCTCCATTTAGAGGGTCTTCCTTTCTGAGGTTTGTCCTTTAAGCTGTTTAGATCATCACAGTTATATTTTAACACCTTGTTGAGTGCAAGCTGCTTATCCTTATAAAGTTTCTATAGCTAGGTGGTTTCTTCAAGGCACAAAGTTATATCCTGGAAGTTAGCATTTTAATCTAATAGCTTTAGTTTTAGCTAGTCAGGAAGCTTAGCAATGAAAGCCATAATCTTATCTTGATTATTAACTTAGACCTTTATCTTACTTTGGTCATATAGATGAGAAAACTTGCTATAGAATGTCTAAGGGTTTCCTATTTCTGAAGCTTTAATCTCCTCTAGATCCATATATGCATTTAGGGACTGGGCTATCCTCATCTTGATATAAGCTTCAATCTATTCAATAAAATCATTAAATATAAAGCAAGTCAAGTCCAAGTCCTTCTTATATTCAATCTAATAGGTCTAGTGTTTACCCTTTAACTAAGCAGCTATAGTTACCACTTTCTCTAGCTTAGAGTATGGATATCTAATAAAGTTGTTCTTAACATCTTCTATCCAATATTCATACTCCTAAAAGTTCTTGGATTTAAAGCGGTCTGGTTTGGGCTTTGAAGTGGGTTTCTCATAAACAATATAAATTATTACTACTAGTAGAACTAGAATAGTGTCTAGATAGAGAGATAGAGATATAGGCTTATTAATTGTCTAAGTAAAAGACAAAATAACTTCTTAAATAACTAATTGATTTGTTAAGTAGTTTAGAAGCTCTGCTATCTAATACTGTAGAGTATCTTGACCTTACTTAATTACCTCTTAGCCTCATTGTAGTGCCTAAGTCTTAAGCTTTAAGTACTGAATAGTTTGAGCTAAGGCTTCAGCCTATTCTTGAGGAGGTAGAGAACCTTTATAACAGCTCTGGAATGGTGGCTGTCTAGCTTAAGTTATTCCAGGTCCCTTATTAGGATTAAGAGTCTCTATAAGAGTCTGAGTTTCTTGGATTATTTTGAAAGGCTCTCAAATAGAGTCTCCCACGCTTGAGCGTTCCTGGGCAGAAGAATTGCCTTAACAGGTGGTACCACTAGGCCCCGCGGAGGCTTGATGGTTGCGTGTAGAATGTGAGTTCACCATAGTAATCAATTTAACAAAGGGTTTTATAGAAAAAGCAATTATAATATAACAATAGGGGGTTGAATAATAGTTCAATTGTGGGTATGGGCTACAGAACACTTGCTGAGCTGATTACTATAAGAACTTAGTACATTAAGAATATAGAGGACAAAGTAATGATGTCTGGATTGTATGAGAATAATTGCTTGATCCTTCTTACAACATGGGGATCTTCGCTTCTTATATATATGTGTGGCAGGGTGCCTAAGTGGCACCGTGCAGTAGGGTTATTGGAATCATATGACCTCTGCCCAACATACAGCTTCACTGCTGCTGCCTTAGATCGCGGGCATCAACCCTTCGATCAATCAGATTGGTCTCCTCAATCTCGCGATGGGATCAGCCTTTACATTTAGCTTCTTTAGCTTGCTTTATAAGCTATTATTAAAGCTTTTTATTATTCTTATAAGTCTACTCCTATATAGCTTACTTATTTTTTTAAAATATAATATCTTATGCTTATTAAATTTTTAATAAGCTTATAAAAAGTACTCTACTATTATTTTCTAAAGATAAATTTAATAATAAAAGCTTCTTCTTATTTAGGTGCTTCTTTGTATTAATAAGAGATCTTTTAAGACTAATAATTTTATTTTTTAATAAGATATTCTCTATAGAAAGATGAGATACTATTTTTTAAAGCTATATAGCTTTTTTATTAAAAATATCTATAATAGTAGCTCTTATAAGCTTATTAAGCTATTTCTAATTATAAGCATATATATTGAGCAAAGCTCACAAAGAAAGAAAAAGGCATTATACTCAAAAT
>NHZS01000488.1:0-78922 GCA_002775195.1 Talaromyces adpressus
TTTATAAACGTTTTCATGGTATTACAGGCTCAAAAGAAGACCAATACAACAACCAACGAATACTCACCACCACGCAATCAAGAGCGCTTATAAAATGGATAAATCAACTCACCGAGCGAGGCCTGCCCCCTACGAATTCAATGTTGGTGAACTTTGCAAGAGAAATATCTGGTAAAGAGCCTGGGAAAAACTGGGCTTCATGCTGGCTCAAGGCTCATTTGGATAAGGTGATTTCTTGCTATTTAACGGGCCTTGATTTGGATAGAAAAAAGGCAGATTCGGCATATAAATATGCTTTATATTTTGAGCTTATTGGACGGAAAATATGGCAATATAACCTTGGCCCAGAGCAAATCTATAATATGGATGAGAAGGGCTTCATGCTTGGAGTAAGCACAAAATGGAAAAGAATCTTTACTTGGCGCAAATATGAGCAAGGGGGCTATAAGCAGCATCTTCAGGATGGAAATCGAGAATGGATTATAACAATTGGTTGTATTTGTGCTAATAGAACTGCTTTAGCGCTAAGTCTTATTTATATGGCAAAATCAGGCTTTATACAGGATTCTTGGCTTTAAGATTATAATTCTTAAATATAGAGATGCTTCTTTACAGCCTCAGAGTCAGGGTGGACTAATAATGATATTGGATATCGCTAGTTGGTGGATGTTTTTGACAAAGAGACAAAATCTCAAGCAAGCCAGGGATAGCGCCTTCTTATCCTCAATAGGCATGGATCCCACGTTACAATGAAGTTTATTGAATACTGCGACTTGAATTAAATACTATTAGCAATCTTTCCGGCTCATGCAACACATACTTTACAGCCTCTTGATGTCGCTATTTTCTCGCCTCTTTCTAACGCTTATACAAAGCAATTGGATGATTTTATAAGGGAAAGCCAAGGCTTCACCCGGCTCACTAAACGTGACTTTTTTCGCCTTTTTTGGGCTAGCTAGAATGAGGTTTTTATAAGCAAGAATATCGATTCAGCATTCAGAATAACCGGCCTATATCCTTTCAATCCAGAGATTATTATCAACAAATTTAATAAGAAAATCACTAGCCAGCCATCCTCAAGTGAATCTGGAGCTTCAATTATTCCTCCAGAAGATTGGAGACAGCTTAAGAAGCTTGTTAAAACTGTTGTTAATAATATTTATGATGAAAAGGCTATATAGCTTTGAGAAACAGTGTCACATCTTTCTATGCGGATTATGTTGCTTCAAAATGAGAATCAAGGCTTGAAAAATGCTCTCATAAATGCAAAGAAGCCTAAAAGTAAGAAACAGCCTTTATTACTAGGTTTACCATTAGAACAAGATGGTGGAGCACTTTTTATAAGCCCTAGTAAGGTTCAGCAAGCTTGTAATATTATTTCTCAAAAAAATGACAAAGCTGCGCAGAAGTAGGCTTATAGAGATGATAAAAAGCTTTAACAATAGCTTAAAAAGCAAGCTAGAGAGGCTGAAAGAGTTAAAAGAGCTCAAATCCGATAAGAAAAACATGAGCAGCGTGAGTAAGAGGCTGCGGAAAAGCAATGGCTTAAGGATGAGTAAGAATTGGCTAAGCTAGCTGATTTATAGCTTTAAAATGATGTTATATCAACTTCAAAGGCTTCAAAAAGGCCTATAAAGCAAATTTCTAGGCAAGCAAAGCTAAAAGCGCAACCTGAGGCTCATGTGGAGGATAATGAGGTGGTCATTACTACAAACTGTAGGGGCCGCGCGATACGGCCCCCTGCACGTTTTCGCGATTAATTTTTATGCTTTTTAGATTCGCCATAGCTTATTTAGTAATATACCAGAAATTCTCTATATTTAATTATTATGTGGTGTTGTAAAGCTTCAAAATATTCTGTACAGTAAGCCGTTGAAATTATTCCTCAGGTAGGGTTATTCCTCAGGCGGTGAAGGACGGTACCTGATTACTCAGCCGCACTACTTCACGAGTGTGTTTCCTTTTGCAGACTAGCCACAATTCCCCTATAAATTATAATCGATGGAGCAGTAAACTTCCCGATTGGATTATGGAAAAACCGGAACGACCTCCGGGGCTTTGTTGACTATGTGGCTTAATATCGCGAGCAAGGTGTACTATGTAAGAGAAACAAGGATATATTATCTATATATACGTATATTCTCTAGGCACGCCCACATTGTATTATATACTTCCGAAGGGAATGCAATAATGACAAACAGGGCTTGATCTCCAATCTATTCTTTCTGTACTTTTACCACCTTTAAAAAATGCCTTTTAAGCGGAAGGAGAAACGATTAGAGGCTGGCAATGAGGAGGTGGAAAACCCTCTCGATTGGAGTCCTTCTAAACGATGGACACATGTGGTAATTGCGAGTATGATTACCTTTGTCTCGTAAGTGACGAATGCCGCTGGTCAAAACATTTAGAGCATCCTCCTGGTTTCTGACTAGTTTGCAGACCACTGGCATCTTCGATGCTGGCTCCTGCGATGGGTCAAATTATGGATGACTTTCACTTCACTGATGAACTCCTGAGCTCTTTTGTGGTATCGGTATTTGTGCTGGGGTTTGCTGCTGGTCCCTTGGTTATCGCCCCTTTATCGGAGATCTATGGCCGCTTTATTTTCTATAACATCTGCAATGTTCTTTTTCTGATCTTCAATATCGCCGGCGCTGTTAGTTCCGGAACAGGCATGTTGATTGCCTTCCGCTTCCTTGCAGGTTTTGCTGGTTCGGCCCCGTTAACCCTGGGGGGCGGTACCATCTCTGATGTTATCCCCTTGGAGAGCAGGGGCAAGGCAATGGCTCTCTATGCTCTTGGCCCTCTAGTAGGCCCTGTAGCAGGGCCTGTGATGGCTGGTTTTATAACCCAGGGAGCGGGTTGGCGCTGGGTTTTTTGGGTACTGGCCATTACGGTAGGCTCCTGATCTGGGATATCTTCCAAGATCAACACACACTGATACTTCGTGAAACCAGGCTGGATTCCTAACAATTATCACCTTCGCATTTATGCAGGAAACGTACCTCCCAATTTTGGTTGCAAGAAAGAGGAGACGGGCACAGACAGCGTCAGATGACTCAGAACCCAACGAAAAGCGGGTTACTGAAATATTTAAATTGGCCCTCGTTCGCCCCGTGAAATTGCTCTTATTTTCACCTATAGTTCTTTTACTATCAACATTCATGGCAACTGTCTACGGTTATCTTTATCTTTTGTTCACAACCTTTGGAATCGTCTTTGAAGGAGAGTATGGCTTCGGACAAGGGACGTCTGGGCTCGCGTTTCTTGGTATAGGTATTGGCAATTTCATTGGGTTAGGTGTATTCGGGTTTATGAGTGATCGGGTTTTGAAAAGATTGAAGTCTCAGACAGGAGAATCAAAGCCAGAGCATCGCCTACCCCCGATGATTTACGGAGCTATTTTCATACCAGTTGGTCTTTTCTGGTATGGCTGGACGGCTGAAAAGCACGTTCACTGGATAGTACCTATTATCGGAACTAGTTGTGTTGGCATTGGGGCCATATCAATCTTTGTGAGACATGCTCATTACCCACTCCTGAATCCAGTTGACGCTCTCTAACTCTTTCTAGATGCCAGTTCAGACCTACCTGGTCGATGCTTATGACCGCTATGCAGCCTCTGCCCTAGCCGCCAACACGGTTCTCCGCTCACTTGCAGGAGCTTTCCTTCCTCTCGCTGGTCCAAAAATGTATCAGGCGCTGGGTTTAGGATGGGGTAATAGCCTCTTGGCTTTTATTGCGCTTGCTATGTTGCCTGTTCCTTGGTTTTTTTACCTGAAAGGTGAAGCAATTAGGAAAAGTTTTAAAATGCAACTGTAAGTGCTACTTCATTGGGGATTGGGAAACTGTCGACATCATAATGTCTCGGTCTTTTGTTTTCGTCGTGTATATAGACATATCCTTAATCCTTCGCTTCTCTTTTCAGTTACCCAATGTTAGTAAACTTTTAACACTAAATGGGTAACTTCCTTATCCGTAAGTTTTGTTGCGGCCTCCAGGCACTTCACTCAAATATGCCGTCGTGGATTCTCCAAGGAGATCTGGGAACGTTCTTGGAAACAGATGACTTCACTGTTTTCGAACAGTCCGCACGCCCAGAGTTGAAACACCAGCCCATCTGTATTCTGATATGTGATGTGAGGAGAAAAATAATTCGTAGCGCGAAATGTCTCGCTAGGGAGCAACTATCCTAGAGAGATTACAGTTTTGTTTTTTTGATCGCTTTCTCTTTCCCGAGTGTTGTACTTCCATTCAGCCTACACTAGCGCAGATAGTAAAGTAGATTTGACTTAAGATATGTGTCGGAATATGAATCTCATGATTCGGTGCTTCTGCACCAATCTGACACGCACGTACTTGTATGTACAGAATGGGATTATTATTATCCCTAGCGTACGTGGCAACCCCCTATATAGCTAGTTAAACACCCCCGATCCCCCATTTCATGAGGATCAGTCGTCCATATTAGGAATCTTTACTATATTGATCAGGCTCACCACGTAGGGCAGTTGGACCGCCCGTCTCCCAATCCCATGCTTCGTGATACGGGATCGGAGTAAACCGACAATATGTTTGTCAATGATGGTGTGCTTCCCTAATCGAGATACATATCTGACGATTTCATGTTTGATTTCTTCAAAGATTAGTTATAAGTCAGGCAGAACAATTAGTCCCTAGTGTAACTTAAATACAATTGTGCCCATTCCTGAGACCAACGCGTTGTTTCGCGAGTTATTTTCCTGAAATGGATGCCACCTAACGTTGGATTTTCCGGGTTGTCTGTGGAATTGATGGAAAGAAGCTTAATCCTTAGATAAATGCTCAATTACCTGACAAACGTATATGATTTCCAATATAAGGAATTGTTTTCTATACTGAAGGATCTAAATCTCTCCTCGGTAATGATTTCCCATCAATGTACGCTAAGGAAGAAAAATTACCGGTTAGCATATCGATTAGCTTGTATCCAGCTCAAGAAAATATATCAAACGATTTTGCGAACATAGCTGCCACAATGTGGACTCATCAGGTTGGTAGCATCGTATTGACTTGGTAACCCGTCTTCGAGGCAGATGTATAGAGACCAACCTGCCCATGAGAAACACAAAAGCCCCCCAAGGTCAATGAAGGCAGTCACTTACTCCTTTCGATCTTTGGCATATTGGGAAAAACCGTATAAAACTATTGTACGAATGAGTTGCCATATCAGTTTCTAGTGGCTTCGGGTACTTCGGGTAGAACTTGTCTCAGTTGTCTGGTAAAATTTGCTCAATATGGGCTTAAAACCTCCTCTTAGAGTCGCTCTCAATCAATAGCTATTGAGCACTCACAATACAGACAATCCCACTCAAGGATTATCTACCTGAATTGAGCTTCTGTGCTAAACATCGTGTGGAAACCGACACTCCTACCGAGATGGAAACGGCTAAACATGTTGGAGTGAGTCAAGGTATCGACCTCAATCGTGGTCGAACTTTTTGGTTTGCCGTCCTCAATGTTAAAGATATTTCTTCCCGAGACAAGGCTAGTCATACCTTTTATCGTATCAACCAATCTTTTCTTATAGGAACCAGATGCTTAAGCTTGTTCATGATCAAGCTAAATACGGCTTCGAGTTCGAAAAAGGGACGCTCAAGTACGCGTGTTTCACCTTGGAAGATAACCGCGAAGACCCTTCGTTGTGAGTTATTGAAGAATAAGTCTATTTGAAGCATCAAATGTCAAGAAGCATCACTGCCGATGGGTTCCTGGAGGTATACTAGTGGCGAGGCGATCCACTTTCACGCTACAGCTGATCGAATGAAGGAAATCTTCGGCTACATTGCCAGTGGAGTCGTGACCGCTCCGGTGAAGAAAACTGATATTGAGTTCTTCGATCGTCTTGAGTTCCTCAGACCTACCATTGCCCAGTTTCCGTCGCCTTTCATACATATAGCGGAGACCAACGACGAAACTCGATCCGATTCGGAAGGCATTAGTGTCTGGTCAGACATAGTTAACATTGCGAAAGAAGATCCAGACACTCTTTTCTTTGGAGTCGGTTTAGACGAGCAAGAAAAGTCTAAAATACTCACAATCGGAGCCTATGTCAGCAGAAAAGCATTTCTTAACCAGAAAATGAAGATACAGGCTACTCTTGAGAGTAGGGTCAGAGGCCACTTCGGGGATCGCAAGTCGGTTTTGTTGAAGCTGGAAGCGGGTTTCATGTACAAGTAAGATCAGAGAGAGTGCAATGGGAACATAGCTTGTGCCAGCCATGTTAGGTAGTCAACGTAACCCCTTTTCCTCGTCCAGTAATTGCAGGCTTCGACATTCCTACAAGTTATTCTGTGTCACGAATCTCGGTTGGGTTTTAGTTAAACTATCCTTACCGGTAGTTTCTGTTGAAATGTAAAATTTTTCTCTGGAATTAGGACTTCCAACTCCCATGCTGGTGCGTTGTCCCCTCGATTGAGCAGTTACAAATTAATCCCCGCTTTCATATTCGGAATTCTAAATTAATCATATTTCTTCGACCATGGAACGTGAATGAATACAATAATCGAGAGCCGAAGTTTATCATTTGCAGCAATTCTATTGCGCCCCGACCCCTTTCCGCACTCAAGTACAAGACTTGTTGAGCATTATCCTAACTGGCCTGGTTAAGCAATAAACTTGCTAGAACCAGTTATCTTATATCCCCTGGCAATTAGAAATACAAAGGGAGTTTATTTAGATCTATCAGCATGTTACGATGTATGGATTTCCATAAGATTTGTTAGTTGACCACCTTCATGACTCCGAATCGCAAAAAATAAAAGGGATAGGGGGGAAACCACTCATAGAATTGAATCTAGTCGTCTTCTTTCCATTCTGCAATGTTGCTGAATCGATTATTCTTGCTTAGAAATTGACGAGAAGGCATGATGATTACCGAAAAGGAATTACTATCGCCAATTAGCGCCACGATTAGAAAGTTTATGAATGTATGATTGACAAAGCAGATCCACTAGCGACATGCTTGACTCTTCAAAGAAAGGATCATAATCTTATAAATAGAGATCATAAATGCTACTCCTACATTAACTATTCTTACCAGTCACTTGCACACGCAATTGCAATTATCCTCGGTCTTCCTCTTGGCCTCCTTTGAAGATGCTCTCAGTAAGAAGCTTGATTATGGCATTTATGTGCGTATATCCCTTGCTTTTTGGAAAAGCAGAGGGTGCAGAAAACAAGACAAATCTACTACTTAACGGAATCGAAGCGCTTGGAGGACTCGACAGGCTTGACAACGTACATGCCGTCACATATATTGGCAACAAGTAAGCGTCCAGTGATTGTGGTCAGCCACGAATAATCTAATATTACATAGTGTATATCGCACAAGAACGTTGATGGAATCCTATTCTTTGATCGGTGTCGACAATTCAATATCACCAGTAGGCCGTCAGAATGTATCGTTCTCCTACAGCCAACCCGAGATGAAACAACGTATTGACAGGTTCCATGAGGCTGGCGGTATGTATACATTTAAATGGTTCGGAGCATGACAACTAACCTGGAATGGTGCTACTCGTTTAGACATGTTCCTTTTAGCACGGCCTCTCCTGGACCCTTTCAGTTACTCGCTTGTTTTGCAAGGTGGAGAAAAGGGTTACGCAGCCGTTGTCCAAGGCAGCATGAATTTATTTGAACCCGACGCACCACCAGGGGGCTACACCGATGGTAAGATGCTAGAGGAAATTGTAGATTTGACCTGCCTTATGTGTATACAGGGATGCTGGCTGCGTATCTCATTTATGAAGCGTACAAATCTTCCCCATTGCTGCTATCTACAGTGAGCTGCACCATATCATGATTGAACAAAATCTATGAATAGCTAACAGTTCCTAGATCTTGTCAAACAATAATTACACCTCACACATCGAAGGCACCGGTACGGGCCTGCAACTACCGGCTGGTAAGAACCCCCCATTCCATAATTAGTACCTACTTTAATAATGTGAAGTGCATGACAATGTTCTGAATCTTACCGTTATCTTTGACTCAAACACAACATTGCCTTACATCATACGGTCCTATGAAGACCATGGAATATATGGCTCATCGACAAGTGACCTGATGTTATACAATTATACTTCAGTTAATGGTGTCATGTACCCGCAACGTTTTCAGACAATCTACAATGAACGCCATATCCTTATGGATTATCTTGTCGACACAGTGATCGTCAATGCTACATTCGATCCCGGTTTTTTTGATGGCCCCGAAGGATACCAGGCTCAAAATTTACCTGTGAGAAATAGCTCCTACGACTTTGCAGAAATTGGCGAGTGGTTCTCCAACTACCTTTGGGGAGGCGCTTATCAAGGCTCATTAGCCAACCTATCCGCAACTAATCCCCTACCAGACATGCCGCAGGTTTGGTTTCTCAACTTCGCTGACGGCGATGGCTACCAGCAAGTTGTAATCGAATTGGAAAATGCGGTTCTCGTGGTTGATTCTCCTCCCCATCAGAGTCTTCTCGTATTACAGTGGGTACGGGAAGCCCTAGGGAAGGAGGTGACACATGTTTGGGTATGCAAAACTAATCTCAAATGTTAGTAAAATCAATTCTTGGCTAACTGTAATGATAACAGCCTTCTCACCATCATCACGATCATGCTATGGGCCTTAAGGATTATGTTGCCGCCGGTGCAATCGCTGTGGTACTCGATCAGGCAAAGGCTTATTATTCGAATATTTCTGATATAAAATTCCTTGAGTACAGGTAATTGACGCCTTATGAATGACTAAATTCCTGGAGACTGACATCTTCTAGCGCTAATGAGCCGATCATATTCCATGATTCTCATGTCCAGGCCAGCATTGTCCAGATAGAAGGATCAGTACATGCTTTCGATCAAGGATATGCCGTGGTAGCACCAATTTCTCCGACTGCAAACAGTACAATGGCAATATTCGAAGCCGATTATTGGAATACGCATTTTGCAGACACCGTGTACTATGTCGATCATGTTGAAGCTCTGGAGTTACTATATAAGTTATCTGATGATCGGATCGCTAGGAGCGCGTTGTAAGTGTCACTATGCCCTTTATAGATCCAAAGTGGCGAAAAACAGCACGGAAGAATATCAAAAAGCTAACGTTAGTACTGCAGAGTCATTCCTGCACACGGTGTCAATACCTCTTCCTTGAGCGACTTGATCGATATCACTGGATTTCCCTACGCTGACTATTCACCCTTGGATTTCAAATACCGGATATATACCGATTGAAGGCTGAAGAATTAACAATTTGAGTTCATATGCGGTTATATATCTTGACCCAATTCAATGATTGGGGGTTAAAGATTCCACGAGGGCTGGGAAATTAATTCGCATAGAAAGAGAGGATAATTCGACCATGAATTAATCCAGTCTTAATTTCTGATTCTTATATTATTATAATTTTCCTTCTATTCTGGTTATGATGTCTATTCCATTAATACTGTTGCTGGATTAATCGGTGGTGGTCGTCTCCGTATTAGGTTTCGCCGTAGTGGAATTACATTCCACCCATCCGTTCACAGCATACAAACCGCTGTGGTGGATCAAATTAGCTGCCCACTGCTTTGGGTGGCTTGAGAAGACTGAGTAGTAGTAACAGAATTGACATACACCAGCTTTTACAGAACAGCTGAACAAGGAAGACCCCACCAGGCAGGGAAAAAGTACAGGTCCTAGCTATGTGATCTGACTGGCATGAGGCCTGACTAGTCCGCCGTACGAGCAGGCAGCCAGCCCCTTGTTAGCACATGGAAGCCGAAACCCTAACTGCCAGCAGTCTCGTGCAGGCCCAGAATCAGAAATCCATAAATGATTGAGAAGTGGATTCTAAACCAGAAACCATGTATAGTCTTCAGCTGTTTACAAACACCTCAAAATATACATCAATTTGTACGCCAATGGACTGCGATTACGAAACGTATAAGTGACCGTACAGGAAGCCCAAATCAAGTTCTTCATCAAGCAATTATGCGGATGTCAAAGGCCTATGAACCGACTATAAATGATTTTTTATTTATACGGAAAGAAAACCGTCATTTACACGCTGCGTATAAAAAAAAGAAGCAAAATCGCTGCAGTGGTTGTGGTGTTGAAGTGCGTAGAATTAATCGATGTCCTAATCAAACGAGTAATTAATTTTTTGTATATACTTGTAGGTAGTTGGAAACTTGTGATTTGAAATCAATATATAACGCGCTTACCGATTACCGTACGTTAGCTACTACTAACAACAACGATGACCAATCAGTGGTGGCAAATCTGCTTGTTCCTGTGGATACACGGGATACTAATCCACGACTCCCTTTCCTAAACGGGAATTGACGATCTGGTTCGGATACTGGAAGAAACATGCAGTCGAGTAGGTACTTAGACCAGAGGAACCGCTTGCCATCTCTGGCTTGCGGGCCAACGAAGCTCAGCCCTCCAGCCATCAAGTCACCCTACGCCTACGAATAAATGTCTCAACCGCAAACGGCCTGAATCTCGGGAACGGCTTTAAACATTTGAAGATCCTCCCCGTCATCTTCCCAGCTTTACTAGCTTGTCATTCGCCAAAATGATCACGCTTTCTATAAAAGCCGTCTTCGACCCTGTATGTCCTTGGTGCTACGTTGGCGCTCTTCGCCTTACGCGCGCCATAGATGTCTATCGGAAGACCGTCGGTGCCAATGACATCATTAATATAGTATGGCACTCATATCAGATCGATCCGGACGCAGTCACCCAGCCTCTCGTGGAGAAAATGGCATCACGGTTTGGTCGAGAACGCCTATCGCGGATGCAACAGCAACTGCTAGACATGGGCAAGAGAGATGGTATCAAATTCTCCTTTGAGTCGACAGTTGGAAATACGCAAAACGCGCACAGACTCATTCAGTTAGCCAAAATGAAAAAAGGAAGTGGGATGGAGCAGCTGTCAACGAGGCTCGTCTTGGAGATGATGAGGATGTATTTTGAGCAAGGTGGAGACATCACCAGCATAAGGGACCTGGGTCTCGCAGCAGAGCGGGCGGGCATTGATCGAGGCGAGGCGATTGCGTGGCTTATAGATGGCGGAGGCACGGATGAAGTTTGCCGCGAGGTGGAAGAAGCACAAAGGATGGGAATCAGGGGAGTGCCATGGTATGAGTTCAATGGGCGCGCTGTCGTAAATGGTGCAGTTGAGGAGAGTGTATTTCTCAAGCACCTCATTCTGGCGAGGGAGGACGCTTTGAAGGCGGTTACAAGCTCAGGTACTATCTGACGCAATTGCCAAGGCTAGTTGATTGGTATGTGTTGAAGATGTTTGGTGTCGTTTTGTGAGGCATGGTTCTCTTCCTGCCCAGGTGCTTGTTATACGGTGAACCCTTGACCCTGCTGGGACAAATTTTTATAAAAAGGAATCACAGAGTCTAGCCCCTCGTTGGGAGTCTATAATTGGTTCATTGTAACACACAGTTTCGTACATGTATGTGCATGCATATCTAAATCAAAAGTGCCTTTTGAGGCAAATGGAGTAACCACCATCACGTAAAAGGGGAAATAAGGCACTCGAACCTAGAGTCGCGAAATCTCCGAATTGTATTCCATCATGGCAGGGAGGAAATGGCCAGCTTCTCGATTAATCTATGAATTTTATTTGTACAAAGCCGCCCTATTACTATGATATTATTTCACAAAGACGAACCGCAATATACACACACATTCCCCTTCATTCCTAACCAGACTTGCTCACAGCAGGCATTTGACGTACCCATTTCGGGGGGTTAGCGGTGGCTACATCAACAAGCCATCGGGCCAGGATACTCCTGTTTATCCCTGAAGTGAATCCGGGAGCTCCAACGGGTCCTTCAAATGCTTTGCCTCTTTCACGATCGGCCAACCACGCGGACGGGTCGCCTGTGCCGGATAGATTGCCCACTCGGAAAACGATCCACTCGATGGACGCGTCGTTCAAGTTCTCAAAATAATCCTGGATAGCTAGGACATTGTGGTATGCACCGCTTGCCACAACCTTGATAAGGGTACACATGAGAGTGCGCGAGATGGAACTTTGATCGTCGGGCTGATATATGGCCGTCGTGCCAAGGGCCAGGATTCGATGGACTCCGTGTTCTTTCATGAGCGGCACGATGATGCGATAATAGTCGGCGAATTCGGTGTTCTTGGGTTGGCGGATACTACTGGGCCCGAGAAGTGAGACAATCGCCCGTGATTTGGCAACAGCTCTCGATATGGCTTCGCGCTGGGACATATCCCCTTTGACAACCTGTTCAACGCGGGTAAGAAATTGTGGTAGAAGTCGACATCGTTGCCGAGTGACTTACTTCAAGCAGGGGATTAGAGGCGAGGTCGTCGGGGATCTTGGAAGGGCTTCGGCAGTAAGCGAGAGCCGTAAGTTGGCGATGAAGCAACTCGCGCAGAAGGGTGATGCCCGCAGGCCCAGTTGCGCCGAAAACCAGAATCTTGTCGCCGGCCATGACGTGGCTATTCTTGACCTACTGAAGGTGATGCAACTTTGGGTGTGAGATGCAGTGTGCAGGAAGACAGGGACATCAACATCGATTTTAAGAACCACACGATACCGCCTTCTCTCGGTCCCAGCAGGTTGCACCTATTTCCAGCAGTGGTACAGCCAATGATGGTCGGCCATCCCGTACAGTGTGTGGTTAGTTATTTGTCAGCCTATCAGTTGTCGGGAAGTGTGGCGACGGAGACTATTTCATGACTGCGCTTCCTCATTCTATCCAGTTGATTTCCAAAATGGCGTGCCAGTCGGTACAGGCAGGTCGAGGCACGATAGAGAGATAGCAGCAGGTAGACCACTAGTAGAGCAGCCAACCACACAACAGCAACGCTGCCGCGTACCTATGGAGTACTTGGCTCAATGTTCTGCCGGTGTCCCAACCAGATCGTCAATTCCCGTTTAGGAAAGGAAGTCGTGAATTAGCGTCCCGTGTATCCACAGGAACAAGCGGATCTAGCACCACTAGTTAATTATAGTCATCATGAATCAGTGACTTGTTACATAATGACGAGCCATTTACCAAAATCAGACTACTACTTGTAGTAGTAGTAATACAGTTGATTAGTGATTGCTTATTTGATCACGAGTCACTTGTCTTGATAGGACTGGTGTCCCTGCTTGGGGTCACTAGAAGGCGTAATTCGAATTGGTGACTACACGGGAGACTTTGAGTGGACGCTGAATCAGCCTCGCTCTAGTATGTAGGAAAATACCGCCTTTACAGGTCGAGAAATAGCTATATATACCTGCTATTGACCGACGACAGTAGCACCTACATTCGTCAACACAACAATTTTGATCCCCGCCTCAGTTCAATCAAATCACGCTTCCTATACATACTACATACTACATACTTGAAGCAGAATGGGTTCCTACAGGAAGGTGGCTCTCCTTGGTGTAAGTCTCGATTATTTGCGTTCTCTCAGCCGATTGTTAAATCAGTTCTACAGAAAGGTCGTTTAGGAAGTGCGGTTCTTGAGGAGCTGGTCAACAATGGATTTACTGTGACTGTTCTGAGCAGAAACTCTTCTGGTATCAAGGACCTCCCCTCCGGTGTCGAGGCTGCTCAGGTCGATTATTCCTCCCAGGATAGCCTTGTCGAGGCGTTGCGAGGCAACGATGTCGCAATCGCTACCTTTGCATCCGCTCACCTCGTCAATCAGGAGGCAATTATCGAAGCTAGCATCAAAGCTGGAGTAAAACGATATATTCCAGCCGACTGGGGTTCTTTGACGACCGACCCCAAGGCGCGGACTCTACCCATGAATTACCCATTGGTCAAAGTCCAGGATTTCCTAAAAAAGAAGGCCGATACGGGTTTGCTTGAGTATACAATCTTCTCTGTGGGAGCTTTCCTGGACTTTCTCCTCGATTATCCCTTCATTCTTGATGTGAAATCATCTTCGATTAAAATTTTTGATAATGGTGAACACCCCTTCAGCTCTACCAGTGTTCACAGCATTGGAAAAGCCATCGCCGGTGCCCTAAATGCCCCTGAAGCAACCAAGAATCGGAACCTATTCATTCACGACACCGTCTTGACCCAGGCTAAGGTTTTAGCCATCGCGAAGAAGTACAGTCCACCGACAGCTCAGTGGACGGAGACACAAGTAGACGCGCAGCAAGAGCTTGAGCAGGCTCTCAAAAATGTGGAGAAGGATCCAACCGACTTTAGGCTCATCTTTCCTTTGCTCCAAACTTCACTTCTTAGTGGAAAGTATCATGTTGCCTATCCCGAGGTGGACAACGAGCTGGTTGCCCTCCCTCTCCTCACGGATGAGGAATTGGAGAAGAAATTCGCTGCCAAGTTTCAGCATGATTAGCTCCTCGGCTGTAGGCCTTCACGTCGACGGTATAAGCCTTGGGAGAACACACTACTCGGTTAGTTGATGAACTTGGTGGGAACCAGAGTCCAAATATTGGGTTATCCTATCAGAAAGTTTTCCCGGATCAATGGCATGTACAATTAGCAGACTCGAAGGGACCAAAATATAGGAATGATTCGTTGTAATGGATTTCTCTTTTTATGTGCTTCTCCCCCGAGTGTCTGATTATCACTATCCAACACTCCCCTCCTGCCAATAGAGACATCTCAGTCAGTGCTCTAGAGTTCTGCCGAAATTCGGAGAAGGTCCGGTCTTTTGAAAATCTCAGAATGAGATTGGCCTTGCGAGCGTACAAAGGCTTGCATATTTGGATGCTTGCATCGGGGAGGACCTTCGTTTGTATTCGCCGGTCCCTATTAGCGTACCTTGCATTACTATTAGAGGGGACCATTTTTGGAAACCCAGTACCGCCAGCATCAATACCTAGATGGACAAGCCCCTTCATTATTGCATACCGACATTATTTCTCATAGACTATTCCTGATATCTGGCAATGGGCTATGTTCCATGATTCTGCATATTTCAAGGCGCGCAGAGCAGTTTATCCCTGAGCGATGGTTGGGGGACCCTCGTGTTTACAAGGATCAACTTAGGGCCTTTTTCCTTTAGCCCATGCAACAGCCTAGGCGAGAAGTAAGCATATTCTTGCATTCGCCTTGACCGTCCTGGGTGCATTCTCTAACGTGACACGCAGCGTTGGAACCTCACTTAAGCAAAGATATGACCAATCATCTCTCATTTAATCTGGAACTTTGACATAAAGATTGCCGAAGAACGCAAACGGGAGATCAACAAGATGACAAGCCAGCCCTATACCTTCACTTTGCTCCTCACGTGGCTGATAGAGACCACCTTAGCCTTCATCTCGACCAGCTAATACCGTAGAACTCGAATTTCGACCGCAACAAATGCGTTACTTAGTACTTGTGTCTAGACTGAAAGGATCGACAAGCCGGAAAGCCTACTTTCGAGAACAGATTGAATAAATCGCTGGGCAGGCAGTTGTCTCAGGCAGTCAAGACGTATCAGCGAGATTTTATATAAGGAGGGTCTATTAGTTCCCCAGATGTCAGTCTCAAGATTACAAGCGAATTTAGTATATCATTTTGCAGCAACCTAGACTTTCTTGAAAATATTGGTGCCTAAGACCTGCCGTGTGCCTGGATGTGTGATTCAAGTTAGTGGGTGTGCGGTTAGATTTCACTATCGGTCACCGTTTGCTGTTGCCTCCATGTCCAATTTCACTTCCTAAACTCGTTTGCGAGAATCACTCCAAGCTTCGTAACTCCAAGCCTCTGCTTCCCCCTTTCTCATCACGAACATGGCAGGCTGGCGGGACCGAAACTCTAGCGACGAGTCAGCGCCGTATTCAATTTCGTCGTCGCTACAGGCTGACGTCGAGCTCAACACCAAGCTGCTCTCGTATCTCCTCGACAAAGAGATTAACTAAATGCTAGAAGCCAGCATTTCTCGCGACACTGCTACCCCTTGCAATCTTGTCGCAAGTGTTCTATCACCCAGCTCCGTGATTACAGCGACCTCCTCATTAGCCATATTCCCCACCGGAATCAGCAGACTTTGGCGGTTGGCTCGCCGTATCGGCCTCGGGCAGTATGGAATCATCTGAAAGACCAGGAAGGCCCTACGTGATCAAATTCGCTAGACCTACGTACAAGCAGGGTCGCTTCGCTGATTTTCAAGCCACCGTACCCTTCTGTGGCCGGCGACTCTCACCTCCCCGTGGTGTTGCGCTGGAAACCTGCAAATGTCTTTGTCCGGGGGCATTTGCAGAGCTGAGAAGAGTCACTAGCGACTAGCATAGCACTCATCCGCTGGTTTGGGCTACGGTTGCATGAAGGGCTCGTTAGCTCTACCACCCACAAGCGATAAGGGACTACTTTAAAAACCACCCGATACACGACTGCGAAATCAATCCTATAGTCAGTGGACATATGGGTTGTGGAATAAGGCACCCTTAGGATGCTCTCGCGCTGCTCTATCAAAAGGAGATGGGATGCTATACAAAAAGAAGTAGAAAACTATAGCGACAGCAAGCAATAAGACATAGCGTTCCGAACCCACGCAGAGGACGACAAGGCACTTTAGTTAGTAGAGGAGCAATACCGTGTTGCTTAGCTATTCTAGATACAGAGAGGATACAAATAGGTGAGCTCCTCCGAGATACGGTTAGCTTTATAAGGGAGACCTTGCAAAGCAGTGTGAAACAGATTTGACAACCCACAGGTTGCAGTATATAATAGAAGCGATAGAAGACTGGGTTGGTGGACCATAATTATGATACTTTCTATATAGCCTGAGAGGACGGACGCGCGTCTCAGTGTACTGAGAGAATAGAATCCTGAAGATGGCTGTCAAGGATGGAGTCTTTAGGGCAGCTATGGAAGTGGACTTAAGATACAAACTAGTATTAACTTGCAAAACCGCAGTGCCCCATGAAGAATGCGGATAAGGATTAATGGGGATGTAAAGTAGAAAGTCTATGTAGGTAGACATGCAGCTACCTCTACAACATACTGCCAGGCCCATTCAGCTTAGGAATACAAATCAGTACTTGAAGGCAGCCGCAGTCGGTCGCCGACGAAGCATCACATCAGTGATGTTAGAAGCGCTTTGCGTCCACCTGTTTGAAAAGCCTGGGTTATACCTAGCTGAGATGGTATTATTTATATGGGATGAGTTCGACACACTTACAACGACATCCACTATCAGCAGAGCATTTAGTTCTATTGGGTGGTCCAAAAAGACGATCCGAAGAAAAGCAAGAGAACAGAATGCTGATTTGCGGGATTCGTATCGCCACGATCTGTTTGAATTCCACTCATATCACTTAGTCTATATTGATGAATCGGGGTGCGATAAGCGGATTGGCTTTAGGCAGACCGGCTGGTTTCCTCTCGACGCGGCTCCAGTGCAAATATCTCGATTTCACCGTGGTCAGCGATATCAGATTTTGCTCGTCTATGTGCAAGACGGCATTGTTCTCTCTCGTGTCTTTCGGGGTTCCACTGATGCTTCCATTCAAGCTCAAGATCTTCGACCCCGTATATCGTTGAAGTGGACCCCACGAGGCTAAATCACTCGTTTGATTTTCGCGCTGAGTATGTGGTGTCCAAGCTAGGAATTGAATGCTCAAGACCACTTGGACACAAGTACTTCGTCCTGCACCGCATCCCTTGCAATGCTTTGAAATCGAGGGAGAATTGGAAGAGCTGGGTACGACTTGAAATTTTTGAATTCTTCTGGTGCGTTATTAAAATTTAGATAGATGCCAAGATTCGATATGATAGGCAGTGTCCCTTTAATCCTCGTTTAAAACACTGGGTTGATGATCTATATGGTTATTATGACACCGATGAGGAGTGCGAAATGCATAACGCGAATGATCATCTGATGAAAATTCTCGAGGACGACTGGGATTGACTTTGGAGTTCCCCTCATCACCAGTCACTCGCAAATGAGGGCTTGCTTCTTAATCTTGCTTTGTTGTCCGTCGGCTGCAGCTCATACTTCAGGCCTCTTTGGCTCGACTTTGGTTGCAAAATCAGGCTACAAACGTGTTTCCTAAGATGTGTAGTATTAGACCCAAACAAATTTCAGTACGGCGAAGGTTGGTAGCCAAGAGGACGAGGGTACACTGTTTGCCCTATTTCAACCCAACCTTGACACCACCGAGGAGGCGATCAACTATCTCCAAATCGTATTCTTTTACGGTACAAACACAACCGTCGAGTAGCTCGTCAACCCCCTCAGAACAGGCATCTCGAGTAATTAGTACCCTTAATTCACGCGTCTAGCTGCCATCCTCAGTGACGCTGTCTTCACTCTCACTTGTCACAGGTTGTTAAATATGACCACCAGCGCCAACCCCAGCGTACCAAGTTATCCCTGTCTTTCCCCTCATACGACTACTGAACCCCGATCATCGGCACGGCTCACGCCACAGATAGTTTGCAAATATTCTACTGCATTGTACCAGACTATGCCTCTATAGCGATCTCGTCCTACTATCTCTCTTTCGTACACAATCTCGATCCGAATGTGAACACAACATATCCAGAGTGGCCGCAGTGGAGCGCTGCAAAGAAGGTATTTCATTTTGAAGCTAATAGTGCTACAACGCTAACGGAGGATTTCAGTCAGACACAGTATGAATATCTTTATCAGTATTTATCAGACGTCCAGATATAGTTAACAAAGGCGAATGATAAGACTATCGTTAGCTATAACCCGCTGCAAGAATCAGAGTCGTTGGCTGGCGTTCATAATTAAAACGCCATCAATCAATATTAATAACCATATAAACCGTCCCCCCAAGCGAAAGGGTTCAGAGCGTACTTTCCGACGAGATTTTCCACGAAGTCATAACCCCCATATACCATGGTGCAGATGGTAGGGCTAGAAAAAGAATCATCTAGCTGTCCCTGGACATCTCCCCATGTGAATACAGAGCCCAGCAAGCGTAATAACAGGTAAACAACAAAAGCGCGTACAGAGATATAGAGCAACTCGATAACTGATGTTGACTCTAATGGCAGCTTCGTGGAGAGGAGGTAATGAATGATGCTTGCTTGATACTTCCACTGCATAGAAGAAGTACAACAATGATAAACGAACTGATCCATAAAGGTCTCATTCGGTATACCGCGGAGATATGATATGACAATTCGATGCAAAATACGTGTAACCCATGACTCGTGCAGCCTTGACATCGATTTGTCTCTCAGCTCAGAGTCAAAAGATTGTGCAGTTCTCAAAAATCGATTCAGGAGTGAGGAATCTGACACAGACAACCGGCAGGAGAACTTGTCAGAATTGGTTGGGACCAGAGTCAATGCAGCGGAAAAGCTTGATTCCGAATCAAGATACTGAGTGAACGAAGTGTAAAATCGAAAAGTAAGGGGCTGGACAGTCAGCACGGGCCGTGGAATTTCTGTAAGCGTCGCCGGAGAATCGAATATAAAATCAGAAAAACGTGTAGACATTGGCGGACTGTATCTAATTGAAATTGGGTATGAACAGTGAGCTGAAACTCGGGACAAGTATTCCCGGAAGAATAACTCCAAAGTCCTGTTGGAAGAAAAAGAATTAGCACCATATCATCAGCCAAGCAAAGAAAACGAGAGGAAGTAGGAAAATAGCTTTTCTATTTCTGTTTCTTTTCGTGGCACACTTCCTGGTCTGACTTCTGGCCTCTGAAGATACTTAAGGTTACCACGAAAGCGAAGTCGGACCGCTTCTTTAAAGATCCGAGAGTAAGATAAGGCACCCAAGTGTGACGAACGCATAAGGCATCGAATTATCCTCCAGGGAGATGATGCCATTAACTGAGTCGAAAAAGATCAGCCGACAAGATCTCTACAGTTACCTGGCCCGCCTAACGCCCGCGGATTTGATGACTTTTCGTCCGGGAGGGATACATGTGAAGGATTTGAAGAAGATTAACCCATCACATCGGCTAACTGTCCAACTCAGTCACGCCATCGTCGATGTATTGGATCACAGCAAGAGTTTAGAGTTCTTACGTGGATGTGACTTCACTTTGTCTAGTGTGGGATTGACCTCGGCTCAATTGGCTTTTCTTGCCGGTTATATACGTCGTCGATGGGGCGCGCCAGTCACGATTGCTGACCTCCAGCAACCTGAAATCACCGTGGGCGATATCAAAGGACTTCTTGCTCGAGGGGAGAGCCGATCTCGACAACGCACGATTGACATCTTAGAAAAGTTGCAGGAAATGTATCCTGTCCTTCGGTCTGTGACCACCCGGTCAAAGCTCACCGTCTTTTGCACCTCAGTCACAGGCTTTCTCGGGAGCCATCTGCTCCGGTCACTACTGGAATGTAGGGACGTGGGCCGCATTATTGGTCTTGTAAGAGCCGAAAACGCAGAGAAGGGTCTAGAAAGGGTACAACAGCATGCTCTCATTGGAAAGTGGTGGCGACAGGAGTTTGTTTCCAAAATGACATATGGATACGGGCGACCTTAGTCAGCCGAAACTGGGTTTGACCCCTGAGCACTGGAATATCCTCACTGGGAGTTGCGGGGACGCTTCCCTTCACGCCATCATCCATAATGGGGCGAGAGTCAACTGGATAGAGGATTTTGATACACTGAAATCGACGAATGTCAGCAGCACCTTGGAGATCCTCAAAGCTGTCTCGTCGATGTCCAAGAAATGCCGGTTGACCTATGTTTCGGGAGGCTATCTTCCATCACCCAAGGAGACGAAGGAAGATATCGCAAGTAAGCTTTCCATTGCCAGTGGATACGACCAGACAAAGTTCCTCTCCCGGCTTCTCCTATATGAGTACAATACTCTCCTCGATGTGGTAGGTGATCCGACCATCCCAGGGACTCAGATTATTCAGCCGGGGGTTTATTGTGGGCACCAGGAAGGAAGGCACTACACATACGGAAGACTCTTTATGGCGCTTGGCATACACTATACTACGTACAAAGTCCGTGGGTGAAGACCTTCGACAAACCTACATCCCCGTTGCTGGGGCGGATGCGATTGCGTCCTTGGTGCTTGGAAGCATACTAGAGCATCAGGACGACACTATGCGAGTGACCTACTGTCGAGATGGGATTTATTTTTCCGATTTTTGTGAAATCCTGAGTGCGAAGACCAGCATCAAGATCCAGACAGTAAGCCAAGGCAACTGGCTGAGCATCGTGAAGTTGGATGTAGAAGGTGGAGAACTAGACCACCCTTTCCTCCCGGTGCTAGACTGTGAAAAGAACCAGTGGCAATTTGCCCCAGATACGTGCAATCCCCCAGAAAATCCGTTGTTTGCCTCGAGGGACGTGTACGCAGCCATCGAAAGAAGCGTTGAGTACTTGGTGAACATTGGCTATCTGCCCCCTGCTTTCCGCGTATCTCGCCATCGTGCCGTCGATGGATTGTCTACTTTCCGCCGATCTCGTAGTTAGGGTTAATATGGTTCAAAATTGGAGCTCCCTTTCTTTTGTTTCTGACATACTTCTAGTTCTCGTTGTTACTTCCTGCCAAGTTCCCAAAGTGCGTCTGTCCTTCGTTCTGATAATATAGATTTTATTTCGACTAGCTCTGCGGACTAGAAAGTGAGAAATCTTACTGGGTGTAATGTAATCGATGACGATGACCTGTTAGCAGCTGTATCTGCACCAAATGTCTTTATCGCATTCCAGGCCAGTTTGAGCTATATGAAATCCAAAACAGGCCTGGCTCTAGAGACTGTGTCACACCCGACGTTAAGCTTTTCGCTAGTGGCTCTTTTCAGTGGATGCTTGCCAAAAATCGCCTCACCAATAGTCCACCCCAAAAGTGCCTTAACTACCAAACGTGCTCCATGCCAAAGCTGGAAGTTTTATCCGGCAGACTTTTGGCATGCCAAAAACAAGGTATCCTGGGATACACTTCCCAGCATGAAATCGAGCATAGATACCTACAGAACCCAGTAATAGAATCCTAAGCTGTAATATAGTAGTAGTAGTATGCATAGGCTATCCCAGCCGCTCTAGTGCAGCTATGCATCGCTCAGCTATAAATACAGGAGCTCTAAAATGATACTATCTGAAATGCGATGAGCTCCATGGCAATTTCTTGAAAGGAGACTGAGCTGGACATGAGAAGCCGTAGAAATGCATGCAATTACGATACTTTTTGGATCGTTGACTACGTTCCAGCCAGCGACTTCCCCAGAATTGGTGAGGAAGCAGCGGCACCGCATTTTCCGCCGAGTCACTCTATCCTATACCGGTAAGTAGTCTAGTTTAGTAGATTGTATTACCAGCTCCAAACACTTACTACACATGCAGTCCACATAGTCTAGGCTTCTTCTTCGTGAAACCACATCTTCCTTGTTGGAGTTTATCACGAACCCACTTGGAAACTGGCAGGTGATATAGGAGATATAGATACATCTACTATAGCTGTCATTCCTTTAGATATCTAATACACATGTACGCGCAGCGTACGGAATGGGGATACTATAGGCCTATGAAGAATTAAAGGTCAGTCGATATGTTAACTGATCTCTAATCGTCAAATCTTGACTAGAAAGTGCAAAGGTCAGGGCATGATAAGGGTCGGTTATTTTTCCCGACCTTTACCGGGATTTTAGAAGTCGACTAAAGTTTTTGGTGCGGGGACATATCGGCCCGTATGGGGTACCGGTAAACGCTTGACCAAAGCTGTAGTTAGGCCTTGATGGTATGATGAAAGATACAGGTAGCTGACCGAGCTTTGCCGGTTGATAAAGTTAATTTCTGTAGCGTCGTCAATACAGACTGACTATTTGATAAGTGCTCAATCAACCCAGGAATGCCAGTTGTTGCTGCAGCTGTTTCTTCACATTCTCGTGTATAGACATGCATGAATAGACTTGTTTTGATTGCTTGATCTGGTTCAGTAACGACAAATAGCATTCGTTATGATGAAACTAGCATTTAGCTGCTTGGCCTTTCTGTGGCTGGGCGTTTCAGCCATCACATTGCCTGAATCTTATAATGTTGTGTGGACTTCCCAGAGTAACCGCTCGGCGGATTCAATGCCACTTGGTGGTGGTGGTTTGGGAGTCAATGTCTGGGTAGAAAACAGTAAGAAGAAACAACATCGGTATTCTTATGACGTTATGTCTTACACGATATCCCAGACGATATTCTTTTGTATGTTGCCAAAGAAGGAACTTTCGACGATAACAACAGTCTTGTCAAACTGGGGCGTATACGTTTAACACTAGACCCGAGCCCATTCGAATCTCACTTTGAGCAGACTCTGAATTTGAATGATGGTTACATTTCAATCGTGGGCCAAGACCAAACAGCTTTGGACATATGGGTGGATATCAATAATGCTGCTCTCCATATTGAACTCAGTTCTCCGGCCAAGGATGTAAAGGTTAAAGCTGCTTATGAAAGCTGGAGATGGACAGATCGCCTCATGGCATATGATGAATGGGGTAATTCCCCAACTATCCCTTTTTACTCTTTTCAGCGTGATAACCTAACGATTCTCGCAGAACAGTCGGACTGGAACCAAGTGGAGAATATCACACCAACTCCGCTTACTCGGGCGGATAATATATCCTTTGTGGAACATGGTGTGCGAATGTTTCACCAGAATCAACTGAATACAACATTAGATGTGGTTGCGGCCAACCAACAGTTTGAGATGTATAAGGGAACCATGTTTAATCCCCTGGCATACAACACGGTAAGTTATAAGAAATTCCTTTCTGTCTCGCAACCTCTTATAATAACAACATTACCAGTATGGGCTGTATATGTATAGTCCTAAACTGATTCCAGGGTCGATTACTGATGGTCGTTATATGAATACAAGTTTCAAAGCTTGGAACCTGCAAAGTGAGGCAACGTCAAACTTATCACTGACAGTATTCACATTCCGCAAACAGACCCCTGACCTCCAGGTATTCAATGCTACTTTTGATGAAAATATCGTGAATGCAACGCAACAAACACACGAGAACGTTAAATCCTGGTGGCACAATTATTGGGACCGGAGTTGGATCATTATCAATGAGAACAAGGGAGAGCATGATACTGGTTTTACAGTTGGCAAGAATTACCAACTCTTCCGCTACATGCAAGGATGTAACTGGGGTGCTGAGTGGCCAATGAAGTGGAACGGTGGTCTGTTTACCTACGATCCATATTGGGTAGATCCTACAAATCCCTGGACCCCAGATTATCGTGCTTGGACAGGAGGAGTTCACACCGCACAAAACCAACGTCTTCTCTACTGGCCAATGCTTAAAAGTGGCGACCTCGACCTTATGAAACCTCAATTTGAATACTATCGGCGCTTGACTCCTGTCGCTATGCAAAGAGGGAGAACATATTTCAACATCAACGCCTCATTATTTACGGAACAACTAGAAAACTATGGTCTCCCAAGCTACCTTGACTATGACACCGACGTTTATTTCTATAACATGTCTCGGCCAACTTCTTTCCCTCATGGTATTGAATGGAACGATTGGCTTGAATGGTTACAAGATACAGCAAATGAATTTGCTGATATGATACTTCAAGCGGGCATGTTTTTTGATTTAGATCTAGATCCGTACATGCTTTTCATTGAGGTATGTGATTTCAGTCCAACGAGCTTTTCTGACTATCGTAGAGAGCGTGAAAAATGTTCGCTAACTTCTGCAACTATGAACAGAGTCAACTGCAATGGTTCGATATCTTCTACCAACAATACCATAGCGGAATCGATACTTATAGTACGGCTCGGATAAATGGCTCGTCAAAGCTTGTCATCTATCCCGGTTCTGGAGCAGAGACCTACAAAGTAGCATACAACCCAGCTTCGACAGTGTCTGGACTTAGAAAAGTTCTAGCTGATCTTCTTCAAACCAACCCGAACTATGTGATGGGTAATACAACATATTATCAGAACTACACGGATCGTGTGCCTGAAACCCCATTAAGATATCAGCAGGGCTTTGAATGCATTAGCCCTGCACTTGCGTATGTTAGGATTCAAAACTCCGAGATCCCCCAACTTTATCCTGTCTTTCCATGGGGCGAATACGGTCTTGGTTTACCGAATCTGGATAGGGCTATCAATACCTACTTCTACGATACCGAAACGCAGGGTTTTCATGATAACACTGGTGAGTTGGCCCTCTTCACTTGTTTTGCATGCTCTACTTTGCCTTTGTTTGCTTTCATTCTTTGTCTGAGATGTAAAAGGCAGGGTGTATACGTTTGCAAATTCTGCACCTTGACTTAATTAACTATATGAAAGATAGAACGAGTTAACTAACTTATATTGTCTGTCATTTTTAGGCTGGAAGCAGGATGTCATTTGGATGGCACGAATGGGTCTCACTAAAGAAGCTACGAACCTGACTGTGTCCCGCTGGGCCGACTCTACCGTCTCTCGCTTTCCAGTCTTCAAAGGTCCGAACCACGATTGGGCACCTGATATGAATCATTTTGGGTCCGCATCAATTGCTTTACAAGAGATGTTGCTGCAGACATTTGTGAACAATAACACCCAAATAAGGTTATTGGGTGCATGGCCAGATGAATGGGATGTCAGCTTCAAGCTCTATGCCCCATTTCAAACAGTTGTTAAAGCAGTTGCCAAGCATGGTCAATTAGGAAACCTAACCCTTATCCCTCCTTCGCGCAAAGCCGATGTCGTTTACGGCCAAGAATAGGAGGGTCAAATCAGGTCATTGTATAGCTTGCGCGTTAGAGGACAGTCTCACTCGATAATGACTACAATCCTGAGACTCATTGATGGGGTTACAATGGTTTTATTCTCGAAGATATTGTTCGATATTCCTAACTTCCCATCCCTTGTAGCAACGAACTGTGTAGCTAATCCCATTCAGATAATGCAGAGTCTACTAAAATAATCCAAGAGTTCCTCATTTTCTACAGCAAGATGATTGCGTTAGGGGCTTCTAAGTGGTCCATAAACATCGCAGTGGCCGAACTGGCAAATAAAACGCAGACCTCTTGGGATCCTCCTAGTGCGTCCAGCAACTTATCTCTTACTAAAGACTTTATTGCACTGATCAACTGTTACTTTAGAATACTCTGTTTTATGCCATCTATATCGGCCTAATAAGTAAAGAGTGTGAGCTGTTAACTGCATGTAGATGATGAATATTATTGGTCCGCATACCCTCATTCGTGGTGGTTTGAGGCGCCGCTGGGGCAACCGGATGATTCGGTGGGTCCCACAACGCCGCCGCCCACTGGCTGCCTTAGAGTGCGAGCTGATTTGTAATTTTGTACTCTTTTCCAAGTTATCAGCACGTCTCCCGTTTCTCAACCCTCATTTCGCCCGGCGCATGTTCCGACAAATCGTACATCGACCATGATTTATCGCACTACAGGTAGTCCAGGGTGCCTGAACTGCAGGACTAGGAGAATTAAAGCAAGTCTCCTTTCCCCGTCTGTAGCTCCCGTGCTCTCCGCAGACTAATTACATGGCCCTAGTGCAACTTACTGAGACCGAGATGCAGCCAGTGTGCTCGAGCTGGTTTACAATGCACTGGATATCGGTCTCAGTCGGATCTTCGGTTCCGTGACGAGACTCAGACTATCATTCAGAAATTCTATCCACCCAATATTAAAAAGGCCTCAGAAGACTTTACTGCTACTGATCTAAGTCCTGTTCCGTTTATTCCTCTAGCCTGGATTGAAGAAATTGCACAGAGGGTCTTTGAGGATAATTTTTCGATTATAAATGGCTCCTGTAAGGGCTCGATGGAATCTACAGAGGGGCAACCATCCCCCGCCTCTTTAGGTGGTACATCTGTAGGCCTCGCAGCCTTAGCTGTCATGCGGAAAGATCCCCAAATGATGTATCTGGCAAGGAAAAAATATTGTTCAGCCTTACAGCTTCTTGCCAGAGTAGTGCAAGAACCTATCCAGACTAATGGTGGGAAGTCAGTTGCTGCTGGTTTTATTCTTTCTATATTCGAGGTTGCCCACTCTGCCTTGACCTCCATGATGCCCGACTAACACGTAATGCAGGTGATCATTAGCGAGAAATCGTCAACATCATACTTATGGCTCCAGCATGCACATGGCGCTGCTGCGCTTCTGGGCTCTTTATGTTCTTATAGCCGAGTTCCCAAGGATCAGGCAAGAGGCTTGCTGGACATTTCGTACACTTGCGTATGTTGCGTGGAGTCTGAACCCAGCCTCGTGCTTGTACTAATTGCATTCAATTTGTAGTTACTAGCGTCCCTCATTAGCGGAAAACCTGTTCCACAGATGTTTCTTCATTTGGCGGAAAATTGCGAGCCTGTCGGTGGTAATCCCATTTCAAACGACCCACATTTCCTGTCGATTCGGCTCTGCACCGTCATGAGCAGTCTTGTAAATCTCTATGTGTCCGCAAAACACACTTCCCAGTATTCACAGACTCAGCTCCTTGCTTCAGCCATCGCCAGTGATCAGGCCCTTGAAGCTTGGGCTGTCTCTCTACCTTCATCATGGGCGTATCAAACATTCCGCAATGAACCGCATCATGTCTATGGTAGCCCCTGGTTTGCCCGAACCTGGAACTACTATCGGCTCAGTCGCATACTTGCCAATAAACTAATTTTATACGGCCTCAATGCTGGGTCGCTCTCATCTCAGACAATGAACCCCACTCTGATCAATGAAGATAAGTTACAATACGATCGATCCGCCTCTGTGATCTCCAAACTACCCAAAGAGATCTATACCAGCCTTCCTACTATGTTTGATTTCAACCGTACGGGTCCAGCCTCAATACCCTTGTCTTTGGACGTCTTCTTCGTTGTTACAATATTACAATCATTGAAGGTGTTAACAGGCAGATCAACTGTCCTGCGAAATCGGCCGTCCTTAGCATGCAAGCAGCCAGAGGAGAAGTTCGTCATCTTGAAGGAGATCATGAAAAGGAATCTGCTCTAAATTCGTTTCAGAGATGGCATAGGGCTTGAGCGCATCTTGTTACGTTATAAATACTGTCCAATAAAAGTGTTGTTTTCCCCTTGCTATTGTCACTCCTTTCGCTGTCCAGTTACGACTGTTGCGGCCAAGAAACTGGTTATAAAATGTAGTGCAAACACAGAAATTAGTGTCTATCTTGTGGTTAACTTCGAGGCGCAAGACCACAAAGTTTAGAAGACGGGGCCCAGCGATTGTTGTTGTACATTGCGCACTCAATCGAGTTGTCGCAGCGCGGAGTCTAGACGCCAATCCTGGCGAGTTTCTCAGTTTCTCAGTTTCGCTTCGGCTCTGTGGGCACAATTTCAATCCTCAGATAGATCAGACCGGCAGCATCCAGTGAATAAAGGACTTGCAGTCCAAGAGTGGTCCTCGATTGCCCAAACTATCCTGGAGCCGTATCGGTCAGCGGAAAGGACTTGTTATCATTGCCAGGGTCAAGACGCAAACCAAGTTCATCTTAGACAGCTCAATGCCATCAAATCTTCTCCGGACCTTGCCGGCCAATGTTCGTTACGAAGCATGTGTATCCCCGGAGCTTGGTATATTAACGCGTACAATGTAGGCAATATAATTTCTTTCAATGTTTTCCCTCGCTGTCCATCCCAAGCCTAGATTAGACCTAAGCCCTGCTCCGGCCGTTCACAAGAGATCATTTTCTAGCTATAGAGGCTGGTTTACAAAGCTTGAACTCCAAGGAAGTCGTATGTATATGGATCAACAGGGAATCAGGGTTGACCGGCCGACACGGCTGTTAGGGGCGGACCCACCACACGTGGGCAATGCTAATACAGAGTTACAGACTAGAACACACCCGGGCTTATGATTTGCTGTGGACTAAGTCCTCTCCGCTCCACCAGAATCGATGCGGCGGCACGAAACCTAATAAAACTGGAGGTAACCTACCTAAGTTTAGTGCGGCGAAGTTCACAAATGCTATGTACTACGTAGTATATAACATAGTAGTAGTCTTCCGATAGGCAGCATCACTCCACAGAGACCAGTTTGAAAATGCTTCCCTTATTTCGCCAACTAAAAATATGAAGAAGCAAGATTCATGTATTTAGCCTGTTGAAGTCTGCATGGAGCCAAATAATAGGGCAGCCGCACCGGACGTTAAATAGAAATACCAGCCAACCAACCTATTTCGCCAACTATTAGACATCGGTGAAACGGTGGTCCCGATGCGAGACTAGTAGGGGGTTGACTATGTGTCTTTGAAATTCGGAAATTCGCCTAGCCACTCCAAAGGATCAAGCCGACGCACAACCCCTCGCTGCATATTATTAAGGATCGCAACACTTTCTCGTCGTCAAGTATCTTTCGGTTAAATGATGAGAATAATCCAGTCCAGCTCATTTGCGAACCTGCAGCGCTTATTACCCGCCATTCTTAGTTCCTTAGCAGCAAAAGTCCTTCTGGTTTCTCTGGTTCTGTATGGAACTGCTTTCGAATACTGCAGACTGCGTTATTGGCGTGACCCTCACTCAGCATTTTTTGACGACACGCACGTCTACGACTTGAAATATAGTCTTTATCGAGAACACGAGGCACTCCAGCACATATCCGCATATAATGCAAGAATCCAGCCCCCGACAAGCACCTACGCGTCTTCAAACCCTCGAATGTGTCTCGCTTTCGTAACAGTAAAGCGAGACCATGTGAACTATTTCGATGCATCCATCGGTTCTCTCCTTAGCGGGCTCGATGACAATGAGCGTCGTGTCTTCTCGGTCAACGTGCTTTTTGCCAACACCAATCCTGGCATTCACCCTAGCTGGGGTCAACCGTGGATGGATCGGCTAATTGATTCGGTGTCCTCGTATAATGTATCTGGAAAGGATTTTCAGAGGCTTCGAGCCCTTGAAGAGAGTCATAACTGGTATGAAAAGGGCGTTCAGTGAGTGTCTCTGGTTTGATCTTAGTCTTACGTCGACAGCAATGAACCAGGTTACTAAAGTCCCGTAGTGACTATACGTACGTCTTAGATCAATGTTACGTTACCGGTGCTCCATATATTGGTATCTTCGAGGACGATATTATCTTTGCGGACGGATGGCTAGCGAAAACTCTCCGAGCTCTCCATGATATAGACCACCAATCGAGAGCCAATAATTGGTTGTATCTTCGCCTTTTCTACACCGAAACTTCCCTGAGTTGGACCAGTGATGATTTTGCATACCGCCATATGGGGCTTGTATTTCTTGTTACAATCATTGCAGCCTGCGGCGCTCTCTTACTTATTCGTCGAACGCTGCCCAGCTCTCGTCGACATTTAGATATCGCGACCATCGCGGTGATTTGTACAATCACAGTCCCTGCGTTCACCGGCCTAGTTTACATGATAGGGAAATATAATATAACACCCATACGCGGCGTTGTGGAGATGAACAAGTATGGTTGTTGTACGCAAGCCCTAATTTTCCCTCGTGATCAAGTACCAAATTTGGTCAACTTCCTACGTGATCGCAATGAAGGGCAGACAGACTCCTTGATTGAAGAATATGCCGATGGGCAAAATTTGCGTCGTTTTGCTCTCGCCCCGCCCCAAGTCCAGCATGTTGGCATTCGTTCCAGCCGCGATAACTTGGAGATTAATACGCGCAGTACGTGGGCGTTCTGGTTCGAAGAAAATGATCCTGTGGCTTTACGTCGGGAACATGAGTATTCCATGGAAATGGGTGACATGAATTTGGGTGATAATGCTAGTTGATATATAGTGCATACCACTGGCACCTACTTGATTATGTGATGGTGCGAAACCAGTAGCAATAATTAAACTAGCTAGGTGCTTGTCGGCGAAATTATTCAGTATAGACGAAGAAACAAGAGCAGTAGCAAGAGGGGTAACTAGCTGCAGCCTTTATAAAAGCTGCCTATAGTTCCCAATCAGGCAATCTGTGCCCTATACTTTTGTAAAGTTCCAACGATGCTGAAGCCAGCAGGCGGTAATGGCTATTAATATTGCAATTCACCGCTCACCTGATTGGATACTTCTATCCTGATGGGTACCATAAATATATAACTAAAGAAGGAAGAAAAAGAAGAAAAAGTAAAAAGGCTATTCCCAACCCGTATAGCGACTGTGGTGTGACTTCATTTCGGAGTCTCTTTATCTGTACGAGAGAATTGGCAAAATAATAGAAGCACTTCTACCGACTCCTGTGCGCGCCGCGCAGGCGCGTGAGCTGTTTATTTCGGAAAACTAGTCGTGAGCTGTGCCTCACTAAACTGTCTTCGGTAGGTGTCAGCTGTATCCTTACTACGTACATAAAGGATGAGCAGCCATAATATGCTAGTATAAATGTATAGTTCCATCCCAGTCCACCAATATAGTATCTAATCATTAGAAGATTACGAATGTTCCCCTTGTTGATATTGAGGAATACTCTCACCAGCACGCCACCTATACTTGCTCCCCGGATGATCCTCTGGCAACCTCCTCGATCCAATAAAGACCTCACGAGCAGTAGCACCTTCCTTTTCTACGTGGCTCCTAAATCGTCCCCGCCGTCTCAATTCCGGGATCAAATACTCAGCCATATCCTCAAAACATCCCGGATTCGTAATATGAATAACATTAAACCCATCCACATCCGTTAGATCAACCCAGCGCTCAAGCTGATCGGCGACAGTAGTCGGACTACCGATCAATTTCGCCTGTAAGCCTCCCACACTGAGATACTCCGCAATATTCTTCTTGGTCCAGGGCTGATTCTCCGTTCCCGGCACTGAAGCCGCCCATCGCCGAATAAGAGACTGAACACGCGGCGAATCCGTGACGAGGAAATTCTCGTCATCGGAATACTTGGATAAATCGACGCCCGTCCATCCGCCAAAGAGCGCGTAGGCGCCTTCATAGTCTGCGTATTTCAGGTACTCTTTACGTTTTGCGTGTGCTTCCTCATCGGTTGCAGCCACAATGACGCAGGTTGCTAGTATGATCTTTATGTGATTCGGGTTACGGCCTTCTTTCATCGCGATACTTCGAATATTGTTGACCGTTGCGCGAACGTCTTCGGGAGTCTGTCCGCCGATAAAGATGGCTTCTCCATGCTTGCCACCGAATCCATTCCCTGCCTCGGACACACCCGCCTGGAATAGAAATGGAGTGCCTTGTGGTGATGGTTCACAGAAATGAGGACCAGGAACTTCAAAATATTTCCCCTTGTGGTTTATTTGTCGTACTGCATCGTCGGCGATGTAGATTCCCTTTTCTCGATTTTCGACAACTGCGTCGTCGCGGAAACTGCCTTCCCAAAGCTTGTAGAGGACTTCCATGTACTCATGCGCAATTGCATATCGCTCATCGTGCGGAATCTGCTCTTTTAGGCCGTGGTTACGAGCAGCACTGTCCAGATAAGAAGTGACGATGTTCCACGCAACTCGACCCTCACTCAGATGATCCACTGTCGAAAACCTCCTCGCCAATGCATATGGCTTCTCATACGTCAAACTGGCCGTCACACCAAAGATCAAATTCTTCGTCACAGAAGCCATGGCCGGAACCAAATACAGAGGATCATTAACCGGGAATTGTGCTCCCGAGGCAAGAGATGGCACAACATTGGCTGGTCCCTTGTAAACATCGTAAGGACCCAATGTGTCGGCGATGAACATTGCGTGAAACCCAGCTTTGTCAAGTAGTCGTGCAAGATCGTTCCAAAAGGAGAGCTTTTTGTATTGATCTGTTTTGTTGCGGGGATGACGCCAGAGACCTGGAGCCTGGTGGCCGGGTGTGTTCATGACGAAGGCATTGAGGATGATTTGTTTCTTGGGGGAGCCATCGGTTGTTGAAGGGTTGATTTCTGCCATTGTAGCTTGTTGATTGTATGCGGATTCGACTGGTTTTGTTAAAGAGAGACGTTCGACCAGCCTCGAGGGAGGGGAAGAGAGCTATATCTTTTAGAATCTTGAGAGAGTATCAGTGCTAGAATTGCCCAAATACGAAGTCGCGCAGGGGTTGCCCCATTTCTCGCCATCGCCTGAGCGTGGCACGTCATTTTTGTTCTGATTCGTCTGAATTTGTCCATAAGCAAGTTCTCACATGTGAAACTATCAGAAGCTTGATTGTCTAGATAGTTAGCTATTGAGTTGGCTATGATGCATATACATAAAATTAATTACAATGATTATACTCTATCAGCTATATCCGCTCTATAAATTAAAAGAACTCTTTAGTACGTATCAACAATCAACCCCGAAATTACTTCGCAGCGACGGGCCACACAGTCCATCCAACAGCAATGCATACTTTGAAGAATCCCGAAATCCACAAGGCACTCTGCATCTCAGCATCGCTACGACATAGCCAACCTGCCGCGATCGCACCGACAACAATAGCCACAACAGATCCGATACGTCTATTGCGTTTGACGTTCTTCGTAACACCGTCCACAATAGCCGGATCAGACGCGATATCAAAGTACACCGAAGTCAACACCACGGTCGGCAACTCATTGAATCCCATTCCACGACTAGCCGCGATTTGTCCGCCGAACTGGAAAGCCAAAAGCGCAATAGCGATCAATTCCAAAAATAATGGTCCGCTGGTAGGTTGATCATTGATGTCGTGTGGAATTACGTCTGCTTCAATAATTGCAGCCGCAATGAAAACGAAAATAGCCTGAATGGCGAAACAGACTGTCAAGACACCTCTCTTGCGGTTTCCGAGTGCTCGCATAATCTTTGCAAAGACGAAAGATCCGGTGAAAAATCCACAGACCGAGACCAGCGACTTGAGCCATCCGTATGGTTTGTTCATTGGAATGCCAGATGCACCCAATCCCACGAAAATTGTGTTTCCGGTTTGCATGCTGATGAAACAACCAAAGGAAGCATAAACGACACCGTCGCATAAACCGGTTGTCAACGAGCAGAGAACAAAGATTAGATCCGCATGGTTTGTGCTGACGATTTCGCCCCAACGGCCTCGACGCGCGGGTTTTTGGTGGACGATTTGGTCGTCTTCTTCTTTGGCGAGGTTTCCGTTCGTGTTGTTGGCTGCTTCTAGGTCATCTCCGGCTTTGCCGGTATTTTCTAGTGGCCCTGCTGCAGTTGTTAACGTCGCATTACTGTGGTTCTCAAGCGCTGGTCCGCTTTCCAACTTCTCATCGAGGACACCGGATTGGGCCATCGTCCTCGGCAGTCGCGTTTCTCTCCGATGCGATACGATGCGGTTTGACGGTCGCGGATTCGATCAATTCGCGAGAAGGAGGAGCGAGCCTACGTATAGTATAGAGACTCTCAATGGCTTAAATATCACGAGAGTGTGTTATAGAAAAAGGGGGTGATAATCAATTATTGATTGAGAGAGAGGGTGGTAAAAATTTTCTGCAGTGATCACGACATCGGAGTTTATATTTCGGGAAAACTGTTGTCGGAGTATCGCCAGTGGCTTGGCGTGAAGATAAGCATATCCGTTATCGATACGTAGCAGATAACCGGCCAGGTACCGGCCCGAGCACGAGACAATCTAGCCCTAGCCCTAGCCCTAATACTATACAAATTTTTAATCCCATATATCTTTGCAGTCAGAGATGTCGCAGATACAGGTGCTCACAAGGCTGCAAATCCAGGTGGACAAGCTGGTGTCGTTGCTAAAAATATTGCCGAAATGGTCCGGGGCGAACATGTTCAGATTGGGCCACCCGCAATACATCTTACCCTAGGCTTGGTAAGTCTATCTCAAGCTATCTGATTATAGGCTGCAATTGCTCTACAAACACTGACTAAGTGGCTATCTTTAGACAATAAATGTCCTATTCATAAATTCCAACAAAATTGAAGGCGAGACTGAACCCGTGATCAAGAGGAAGGATGAGTACGTGCTCTGAAGAGTTGCTTTCTAGCATATGTGTTTTAAAACTTAACTAATTATTCTATCCACTTTACAGCAGAAAAGCCGATATGGACATTGGAGGAGTCTGAGTAAGGAGATGTATTACGGTTCAAATGTTCGGAGTCTACAGGAATACCACTTTGTAGAGGTCTACTTATAGTTGGTTGCTTCCCTTTGGGAGTCATTCTCTATTGGATTTTTATGTATAGATGTGTTTATTCCTATTTTCCATTATAGTCATTAAAATCATATCCTTTTCTGCTGATTTACGTTCAACATTACTATAAGTATGTTGATTACAACTTTTATTTGGCTTCCCGATCTGTGATTCATCAAAGTTAGGGCTGGCTCCTTATCCAGTAAGCGGAGGATGCGCGTAGCCCTAACCCTACCCTAAATTAGAGGCAACTCCTTACGAGGTCAAAACACTTGCTCTCACGTCATAACAAACATTTTGTATTCGTACTGGTGACATATCATCTAAGATCCAGTTCTATGCTTCTCAAAATGCCGACTAATTTCGAACATGCTCTCCGGCCACCAATCCGCATCTCTATTCCACAAACACGTCGGCCATTGTGCCTCTTTCTTAAAGGCCACAATCTGGCCAAGCTCCCAAGCGCCAATGTCACCAATCCACCACACGTTATCTAGCAATACAACCAAGACAAGCCAGTGAGCAAATATATCGATGGCAAGCTGGTGCGCTATACTAACATCCGGCGTCGCCCAAGACATCTGATCGCTGTCCGTTGTATTGGTTTGAATGAGGCCGAGCATCTCTTCAACTAGGTTCAAAAACTTTGTAGGGACTTTGTGTATAAAAGCCATAATAAATCTGCGAGGGAGTAGCGAGGGTACCATGGACGTGATGCTGGCTGTGTATCTACGCAACCAGGGAGAGACCTCGGACAATTGTCCTACCGGGTCAATGTCGACTTCAAAGGACAGTGGTGTAGTTGGAGTCAATTCGTCGGTAGGAAATGTCTCTGAGACAATGTTGCTTAGTATGCTCAAGGCGACAAAGCACGCTTCAATCTCGGGATTACCGTGAATAATGGAACGGTCGAAACCGCCTAATTCGTTGCTCGCTTCAAGGATAGCTCTGTCTCTGGCCCTTCTGCACAATTTGGTCAATGCTGTGCCCACCGTAGCAGCCATTATGGGGTATAATGCATGATTTATCGGGTTCCTGTGCTGTTCGATTCGAGAAGGTTGAAATTCGTAGTGGATCTGCGGACTGTTTCTTGTTATGAGCTGATCAGGTGAAATATCCGTACTAAGCTGTGCCGTGTCACTTGGCGAAGGAATATTCTTTTGAAGCCCGTCATATGCTAGACGGACTGCACGAAAAAGTCTGATCCACTGAGAATGCCTAGGCGTTAAAACTTCCTGCAACTGGTCACCCAACGTTGCGGTTTTGGCTAGCCAGATGCGCGCACAATGACTGCCCGAACCATACATTCCCATCATAGCCGCATTTGCCAGAATATGGTCGTAGTGCTTTGTTTGAGGAAGTGTTGCTTGTACCTCCCGTAGTGACTCCATATGATATGCATTTGCGAATGATAGAAGCTCCATGACTTGGCCACGGTCTTCATGAGATACTGACGGTTGATTAATGATATCAAGACATTTGCATACCGCTGATAACGCCAATACAGATTTCATCAGAGGCTTGCTCTGGCAAGCTAGGTTCGGGATGCCAATCTGTAGAGTGTGTTGCTCTTCGTCACCAACGGTCAAATCCTTGCTCGTATGCTCAAGATAGTGTTGAAATAGCTCGAAAGCTACAGGTGCAAGCGTCTGCGCTGCCTGTAATATCAAGTTCGAATCAAGCCTTCGGTCTTGTCTCGGCAACGCAGCCCGCAATTGAGATGAAGCAAAGCTTGATGCGGATGATAATGGGCTTCCGGAGGAATGATCAGAATATCCAGGACTGCCGGCTCTAGATCCGTACTGCAGAAGCAATGGATCTATGAGTTCCATCAAAAAGTCATCTGGTAAAAGAGAGTCGAGTTTTCTCTTGGGATATTGGCAATTCAGATTCATCTTTTCACATCTTGAACATTTCGGAGAACGCTCGTCGCACTGTTCCGCATTAGAAATGTATCAACTAAATCTTGCATTTGAGATTTGGGCTTACCTTGATTCTGCGCTGTTTGCATTTTGTGCAGCCATATCTGGACTTTTTGTGTGACCTGCGTGTCTTGAAACCAACCGCCTCGGGACTTGAAGTTTGGTTTATGTTATTGTTCTTCTTCGACATTTTGTACCGCTATCTTTTAGATGTTTTGTGATCTCGTGAAACTCGACCATGGGGTCGTTTGGAATTATTATATTCATGGCCAAAAACCTAACCGGATTTTCCATGAATACTACCTACCTACTGGAAAAATGATGAAGAAACGGCATCTCGGGACACAGCCTCATATATTTGGAATTGAATTGTCCATTGAAGAATCATTACTCCTTTTTACGTCATGAGAGCTGAATTTGTCGATGCTTGGCATCTGAATTTGAATACTAAGAATCCCTTGTCAACTCGTTTCCTCAGCGTTGTCACCTTCTCCGCCCTACTCCGTGCCGATTCACCGAATAACCTCCACGGCCATGCCTAAAACCGTTTAAAGTCATAGGGCACTATGGGGCTACAGTTGAACGGCTAACAGGGTTAGGTTTAGTGCCCCAGCCCCCAATGACAAATCTTTGGGGCTTGAGCGTCTAAGCCTCACCTAAGGTAAAGACTAGGTGGTTCTCCATCGTGACAAATTCTTCAGACCTTGGTCAACCGAAAAGTTGGCCTAAGATTAGCTAATCGTGCTGAATGTCCCGACCGGATTTGAGGTTCATGCAAGTGCGTATTCGGGAGTTGACGAATACGCAGTTCCCTTACGTGAGCAATGATCGATTCGGCCTCTCATTTGTTGACCATCGCAGAAATTGTACGAGCCGGCCAATAAGCTGTTGATGATGTGAAGTTTGACAGTCAGCCTAATCTCTGCGGACTTTCATCTGCGAGCCGGCCAATATCCTCCGCAATCTAGAAGCTTATTCGATCTAGAAGGTTTTTGGTATTTCTACGAGCTTTTACTAAGACCACTAATTGAAAGTACATACGTATGCCAAAAGTCCGATCTTGGTACTGAAAGGGAAGGTGATTTTGAAGCCATCAGGAGCGAGCAACTACAAGCTAGGATCGATAATAGCGTTTATCTTATTGCTAAGTTATGTTTTGGCCACTGTTTTCATCTTAGTTGCATATCCGAGCCATTCCTTTGCTTTATCCGACTTATGCACTTATTTCTCCACAACCAAGATCACCTTTACTTCCTGCCAAGCTCAGCTGCATGCACAATCTCAAAAATTAGAGACCATATTTCCAGCTCTCTTCGACACTAGCCCAACCCTCCAGAAAGTTTGGATATGCGGTCTGGAAAGTGTCGTCTGTACGGAACCCATTCACCGCATTTTTGACACATCCAGCTTTCGGTGCTGGTGCACCAGTCAAGCGATCTTTGATCCATGGCAGCCACTTCATCTGACTAGCTTGGATGCTTGGGAAATGATCCATAGCTGAGTAAGTGACCAACACTAGTGACTCATTCCAATGCTCTTGTTTCAGCATCGTGCAAGTGTCGTCCACCGCAGACTCAACAGTGTCAACGGGGACCACAATGTCCGCTTCTCCAGATACGATGAGCAATGGGCCCTTAAATTGTTTCCGACCACTTTCTGACAACTTGGCATATTCCTGGACCGTGGGTGCGTCGTACCAGTTGGGGAGAGCTAGTTCGTCGGTAGTCACATTAGTAAAGGCAAGAGTGTCCGTTGGTAAACACCCATCCAAAGGTTCCAGGACGTTGAACCATCTATCGTACGACACGGACGTGAAACCAGTGTAATTGTACGCAGGAAAGGCGGCTGTTACTGCAGCAATAAGTTTTGGTTGCCCAGCAATGATGACTTGCGCCCACGGTTCTGTGATGTTACTGAAAGCGTTTTTCAGATGATCGATTGTCCGTGTAGGAGGTGCGATGGCGACGGAACCCTTGTATCCGGCGATAGGTTCCTTGACCTGCTTCTCTGCGAAAGCCCAAGTTGCTCCTCCGCCTTGAGAGTGACCCATGGCGACGAAGGGGCCATTAGCTGTTAGAACACTTGGGAACGCTTTTCGGGCGGCTAGGACGGCGTTTGCCAGATCGTTGGCCTGTGCCGGTCCGTTTAGCCAAGGGTGTCCTATCTTCTGTCCATTAGGCAAAGTGTCGACGCCGAGTCCGGCATAGTCTGGTGCAACAACCACCATGCCCTGAAGAGCGAGAGTGAAGGGGGCCTGGAAGTGATACTGAAGGTTGCGGTAATTGCTTGGTGCACAGCCTCTGAGTACGCCCGAAGTACCATGAGCCCATGCCACCATCGGATATGCTTTCCCGGTGGTTTCAAGTGGTGTGTACGGCCATAGGATATACGCAGAAGCTGGAAGAGTAGTACCGTTTTGATCGTTGGTGGTGTATATTATGCGAGACATGGTAAGACCGCTGGGAATGCTGTAATTTGCCAGCTCGGTCACAGGCTCAACGGTGAGGATACTTCCAGGAGAAAGCTTGGAAGAAAAGTTGGAAGGGGCTTCGTAGAATGAGAAATCACGAGAGGCGTGTTGGTCTGTTTCCCACGAATTGCCATTCTGCACTGTCTCCAGGCAGGGGGCATCGCAAGTCGAACTGGTGTCGGCGCAGGCTGCAATAGATGCGCCAGCCCCTATGATGGTTATGGGCAATAGGAAGCGAAAGCGCGATAGCATTTTGTACCCGGTTTCAGGTTTGTTAGTAATGATAGAGGATGTTTCAAACCGATGATTTTGCCCTTGTGCAATTGAGAGAATTGTTTTTCCCTTTATACCTTTCTGCAGAAGCCATCAAGGCTTCTTGACTCTCACATGGTTTCACTTCCCTTGCTGTATCGTCGGCCATCGTCGATGTTCCACTCGCCGATAATACGAAATGACTAATGAAGAGGTTCATGAAACAAAATATGGAAGTCGCCCTTGTCATAACCTGATTTGAAATTGACTTTAGGTACGTATTGCGTATAGGAGCCTATTTAATAGTGATAATGACGAGCCAAGCAAATCCGCCTCCTAGATTCTATTCAATAGATACGAGTTGATAATTTGCACTCAACAAACTAACAAAATGCTCTTCGTGATCCGCGTATAGAATACGCTATGTAGGTTTCTCCTGCATACGCGCTGATCTTTGGGTCCAGTGATGCGAATACGCTCCGTGGCTTAGCCTGGTGCCAGATACGCTGTGTGAACCCGCAGTCTGTAGTCTATACGCACCTACAAATATAAATAAGGAGGTTATCAATGATTGAAATAGTTATATTCAGATTTAAATAATAACAAGGACTAAATACGATCACAAGTCTTCGCAATCATGAAGCTTAAATTGTTCCTCGAAATATGTCTCTTTGGCCTTGCCGCACACGGCTGGCAACTCCCTCCTAAAGGCCATGAATGGCATCCACCAGTGCCCGGAGACAGTGAGTCTTTCCCATAAATCTTCTTTATAACAAGTTGACAATCTCAAAGGTCGCTCTCCCTGCCCTGGCCTCAATGTCATGGCAAACCATGGCTTCCTCCCCCGCTCAGGCAAAGACATCGATCTCGCTGCAGTCCGAACCGGTGTCAGCCAAGCCTACAACTTCGCACCCACCACATTCGACAGCGCCTTTGAGCAAGCCATAGATCTGGGAGTTTCAACCACCGGCAATGCATCCACTTTCCACCTTGAGGATCTCAAGAAACATGACGCTGTCGAGTTTGATGGGTCATTGTCACGCAATGACGCCTACTTTGGGGATGATAATAGCTTCAACCATGCCATTTGGTGGACCACAGCACTCAGACTCGGTCTGTTTGACTATGGGCTTTTCGGAAAGGATACGCATGTTACTGTTGAGATGGCTGCCAGAGCCCGTGCTTTTCGCGTACGGGATGCGATGGCTGTTAATCCGGATTTCAATGCGTCCACCAACGAAATGAGTGGTAGTCCCGGTACGACGGCTCTATATTTGACTACCTTGTGGGATGATGAGGCGGATGCAGCACCAAAGGCATGGATCAGAGCTTTCTTCGGTGAGTTGTATCTTAATGTAGCAGTTGACACTGACTTATAATTACGATGCTGATGATCGGTTTAAACAGAGAACGAGCGCATCCCGTACCTTGAGGGATACCAACCACCTACAGTAGCGAGGAACGGTACTACTATTGGGGAGCTGTTTGCGAGAGTGACCGCGGTTAACGTTTCTGATATACTCGGCTAAGCTAACTCTTCCACCTTGTGAAGCTCTAGTCAGATTCGAGTGAAGGAGGTAACGGAGCACGTGATGTATTAAACATTCATTACCAATATACTTTCTTTTAGAGCACTCTCCTTTTGATTTATTAGGTCTGCTTGATATTTGTCTATTATACAGACTAGATATCCATGGATCTATTGAAATAAAATTTATATCTACTTTTTGCAACAGGTGCATTATCCGACCATGTCAAAAGGCAACTGAAGAACAGCCACTCTCGAAGAGCATCATGTTGTATCAAAAAGATTCTAATCAATCCTGTCACCGATAACATGAGAAGTATCTTTTCAATCTATTCTAGTACAAACTACGCGAGAAACGTAGATTAATGCAGTATTTGGATTCACAGACACTAGGGTTATAAGTAGGGTTATAGGTTTATCGAAATTAGGGCTTTCATCAACTTTCCCGATTAGTCCGAGAATGCTCGAACCACCAAGGCATACTGCAGAGCTTTTTGTTCCAGACCAACAATCTAGTTGAAATTTAAGCTATGCATCTCTGTTCATTACTCAATTTTCTTGAGTACCTATAAGCAATTTGGTCAATTTTACTGAGGAATATGGTTGATTAGTTAGAGATTACAATTGAGAACCAAGACATTAATCGTCACACAGTGAGTCCGTAGGACGTGATTGCGCACTGAGTTTACTTGTAGGAATGCATCCCAATTTAAAACACATATATTGAACCAGAATGCCTAACACCGTGCAACGAGTCAACGAGTCAACGATAGCACTAGAAAGTTAACAGCCAGGATCAAGTGTCTCCACCTCGGAACATGCTTGGAAGGAAGGGATGATACAGTCAATACCTTGGTCACAAGCACAACAAGCCAGGCACGTGTAATCTCCCGGCAAGGAGAAGGCAATGACTGGACACAAGAAAAATAAACATACTACTTTTATGCAAGGAATGCGCGTACCTGGATACCCGTCGACCTTGAATGGATGTGATGACATGATCAAAAACAATCCTATATTAGTCCTTCCTCGGCCTGCTCACACATCTAACGTCTTTATTTTATTTTGCCAAATTTTATGAATAGATATGATAATGCGTGCATTCTGGTGGACGACGTTATTGAGTTCCTCGGTACTGGTTGCAGGACAGGTGAGCTCTACAATCACCCATACTCTGTCGGCACCGTACCTGTCTAACCGAAGGAATAGGATAATGAAGCATACTCACCACCATATTATCCCTCGCCTTGGGGCGACGGCAAAGGCGAGTGGGCAGAAGCTTATGAGAAGGCGAGAGAATTCGTGAGCCAACTTACTCTTGCTGAGAAGGTTAATCTGACGACGGGTACTGGGTGAGTCTATCCTATACGCATTAAATGTACTGCTTGATTGACCGGACCAGTTGGATGCAAGGCTCCTGTGTCGGCGAAACAGGCTCAATCCCAAGGCTTGGATTCCGAGGTCTCTGCCTCCAAGATGGACCTATGGGCATACGATTCAGTAAGCATCTCGTCACGACAAACAAAACACACAACTAAACAAATGACAAGGCGACTACAACTCCGCCTTTCCCGCCGGCGTCAACATAGCCGCAACCTTTGACCGCTCCCTCGCGTACCTCCGTGGCCTCGCAATGGGCAAAGAATTCAACTCCAAGGGCGTCGACATCCAACTCGGCCCTGTTTCCGGTCCTTTGGGCAGAACACCTGAAGGAGGCCGAAACTGGGAGGGATTCAGTCCCGATCCGATGAATACGGGCGTGATGATGGCTGAGACAATAAAGGGGATACAAGATGCGGGTGTGATTGCGTGCGCGAAACATTACATACTGAATGAGCAGGAGCATTTTAGGTTGGTGGGGGAGGCGAAGGGGTATGGGTATAATATTACTGCGAGCGCGAGTAGTAATGTTGATGATAGGACGATGCATGAGTTGTATTTATGGTGTGTCTATCCCCTATTCGTCTGGTGATTCCAATCTGCTAATGTTCAAAGGCCATTTGCAGACGCAGTACGCGCAGGTGTTGGATCAATCATGTGCTCCTACAACCAAGTCAACAATAGCTACGCATGCGCAAACAGCTACACGCTAAACAACCTCCTCAAACGCGAACTCGACTTCCAGGGCTTCGTCATGAGTGACTGGGGCGCACACACATCCGGCGTAAGCAGCACGCTTGCCGGCCTCGACATGTCCATGCCCGGCGATACCTTATTCGACTCTGGCGAATCGTATTGGGGTACTAATTTGACCATTTCAGTCGTCAACGGCACTGTCCCGGCGTATAGGATTGATGATATGGCTGTTCGTATCATGGCTGCATATTACAAAGTCGGCAGAGACAAATTCCAGGTTCCTATTAACTTCAATTCTTGGACTCGTAACGAGTATGGACCGATATATGCCGCGGCAGGACCGGAGTATGGGATTGTTAAAGTCAATGAGCGTGTAGATGTACGCGGTAATCATGCCTCGTTAATTCGCAAGATTGGTGCCGCGAGTACGGTCCTCCTGAAGAACACAGACGGCGCCCTTCCGCTCAGCGGTAAAGAGAAATTCACCGCGATATTCGGCTCGGACGCCCGTGCTGATCCAGCAGGTATCAATGGCTGCGCTGATCATGGCTGCGACAACGGCACACTCGCCACAGGTTGGGGAAGCGGTACATCTAATTTCCCCTACATCGTGACTCCAGGAGACGCCATCAAGCAAGAAATTCTGAGCAAAGGCTCCGGCATCGTCGATTCCGTGACCGATGACTGGGCATACAACAAAATCCAAGCCCTTGCTTCCCAAGCAGACGTATCACTTGTGTTTGTGAACTCTGACTCAGGCGAAAATTTCATCGTCGTTGACGGCAACGAAGGAGATCGCAACAATCTCACCTTATGGCGAGACGGTGACACACTCATCGAAACCGTCGCTTCCACAAACAACAACACCATCGTCGTAATCCACAGCGGCGGTCCCGTTCTTGTGGGTAATTGGTACGACAATCCAAATGTAACCGGAATCCTCTGGGCAGGTATGCCAGGCCAAGAGAGCGGAAACTCCATCGCAGACGTTTTGTACGGCTATGTCAACCCTGGTGGCAAGAGTCCCTTTACATGGGGCAAAGCGCGTGAGGATTACTCCGCAGATGTCCTGTATACACCTAACAACGGGGTTGAAGCACCACAAATTGATTTCACGGAGGGCCTTTTCATTGATTATCGTGGCTTTGATAGAGCAAACGTCACGCCAATTTATGAATTTGGGTTTGGTTTGAGTTATACAACATTCGCATACTCCAATATCAGGGTTCGACCACTTCGAAACGCAGCCCCCTACACACCCACGACGGGGCTCACGGATCCTGCACCGGCGGCTGGTAATTTCAGCAGGAATTGGTCCGACTATCTCTTCCCCGAATCCATTCGCAAGATCCCTTTGCTTCTGTATCCATGGCTAAATACGACAGATCCAGCCGAATCGTCTGGCGACCCAGACTACGGCCTCGAGGCAGACGAGTATCTACCCGAGAACGCGACCTCAGCCTCTCCACAACCCTTAGTCGCAGCTGGAGGCTCTCCAGGCGGAAATCCAAGCTTGTACGAGGAAGTCGCTATTGTGACTGCTGATATTACCAACACCGGCAATGTCGTGGGGGATGAGGTCCCTCAACTTGTACGTTTCCCCCATTCACCACCACCTCCCCCTCTCCGATGTCCTATGCTGACCCGGTATGATTGTAGTATATATCCCACGGCTCCCCCGACGATCCCCCCGTCGTCCTTCGAGGTTTCGATCGCATCAGTCTACGACCCAAGGAAACGAAAGAGTTCAGCGTCGTCCTGACGCGCCGCGACATTTCGAGTTGGGATGTTGTTAAGCAGGACTGGGTTGTGACAGAGTTTCCCAAGACGGTTTATGTGGGCAGTTCGTCCCGCGAATTACGGTTGGAGACGAGGTTGCCTGATTTATCTTAGGAAGGTGTATCATGATGGTTATGAAATTATCGTTGGCTATTGTATGTTCTAAGAATATGTAGCCAGTCAACGAGATTTACATGCATGAATCATTATTCATCGCTTCCATCCCCTATTACGATATTCTCCCTCACTCCCCTCACTCATTATATGATGTTTCAGAGATTAGACCTTAGTCTCCTGCACCTCCTTGGTGATAGGTGTCACTTCGGTGATTTCATTGGTCAAGAATTCCTCATGGTTCAAGTGACGGAAGTGAATGTTGAGCCAGATGGTTTGAATAACGAGGGCGACGGCAGGGGCAGCCCAGAGCCAGACCTATAATACGTTAGTAATGGGTCATATAATTGAATTAAAATGGAGGTACTTACCAAGTAAGGATCGACCTGAACAGGAAGCAGGATTTCACCAAGAGCAGCTGAAAGAGCAGTCATAAACAAGAAAATAGCCATAACGAGACCACGCATCGAAGGAGGTGCTCGCGAGTATGCAAGTTCGTAAGCAGTGACGTTGGCAAAGCACTCGGACATGGCACTCAGAACGTTGTTGGGAATTTGCCACCAGATCGAGATGTCCGCAACGGTGTCACAGGTCGAAGCATAGTATCCACAAGGAGAAAGCTTGTACACATAGTGCTGCACAATAGCTCCAGCTACACTGGAAAGTGCAGCCAAAAAGAAACCAATATTCAATCGGTCAATGGGTCCCAACTTGATACCGAAACGGTGCAACGTGGGATAAAACACGTAGCTGAGGAACGGCACAAAGACGATAATGGTAAGAGGGTTGAAATTGTTAAGCAAGTCGTTTGGGGCACCGTTGGTCACCATGGCAGCTCCTTGGTTGGACGGAACGGATCCAATACCGCCGTCATTCAGGTTATAGATGGGGAAGAAGAAGAAGACATGGCAGGCATCGATAGTTCGCTTGACATCATCAACCAATTTGTCGCTCCAGCTGACTGTGATGCCTTGCTGGGCCAGAACAGAAGGTTTGGCAGAGTCCCAGAAGCCTTTCTTCCAGAATTGGAATTTGTTCTTCCTGAGGGCGGTTCCGACGATCTTGAAGGCGCTGGTGAGGTCGGAGCCAGAGGGAGGAGTCTTCTTGGTACGCTTGTACATGACGAACAACAGAATGGGGAGAAGGAAATAGATGATACCAGAGATCAGGAAAGCAAGCCAGTAGCCAATATCCTTCTCAGCATAGGAGGTTGCAAGCATGTAAAAGGCACCGACGTTGACGGAGCCATAGAAGATGAGCATGGTACGGGTTGCGGTTAACTCAGGAGAAACAATGACCTTCTCGCCACTCTTCAAGGTCTTGACGAACTCCTTGGAGTGGAGAGTCTGATCGAGAACGGTAGGAGCAATGTTGGGCTTGAAGATACCAGCACCAACAGCCAAAATCAGTAGACCAATAATGAAAGGAGGCGCGGCGTTTGCTGTTCCCCGTTGCAGGACAGCGGGAATAGCACCGATAATCTGGATGATGTGCGCCACACCACAGATCAAGACACCAATCACAATCGCATAGTATCGACCGACTTTGACATCTGCCCACCAACCGCCGAAGATGGGGATAACGTAGGCAAGGAACTTGAAGAGGAGGACAAGACCAGAGGAAGCTTGCAGACCCATGTTTAAGGCACCAGCAGTCTCCTGAGTACCTTTAGGAGGGGCACCAGCTCCATTTCCACCTGCACAAAATTAGTCGCGTTCATAGACAGGCTGTGAGTAACTGTAGTAACGCATACCTTCAGGGAGAGGAAACTCCACGAAGTTAGCGAAAACATTCTGAGCACCGTAGTACGAAGCACGCTCCGCAAACTCGACGAGACACAGCGCAAACGCGACAAAGCTCAAGTCGTCAGAGACTTTGCGCAGAGTTGCCTTTTCCTCTGCGGTAGGCAGTGGATGCTCATCGTCTCCGTCGCTCGAGGAGGCGACATCGGTAGGATAAGCTGCTTTTTCGTCGTGAGGGATGTGAAGAGAGTCACGAGCGGCGATCTGCTCAACGACCTCTGGAGAAGGGCGAGTCGCGATCACGTCGGCGATGACATTTTCGCCTGCGTTGGTAGCTATATGGAGTTAGTCGAGACATGATTGGTGAGCGTCGTGTGTGGTAGACAAACCCATCTTGAGACAGTTCTTGAGACAGTATAAGGAGGCTCTGGACTGGGACGGAGTGGTCGGTCTGACTGGGGAGGGAAGTCGTTTCACACAAGGGAGGAAGGAAGAAGGGCGAGCCGCTCTTTATCTGAACGCCCCAAACACTGACACTGACAGGATTGCAATCTGTGCTATCCACTAAATTGATAATATTGATTAAATCTGGCGCGCGTTGGGCCTAATACCTAGGATGGGATAGATACCAGATACTAGAAAACATGCTTTCTGCAATGGGCCCGCCTGGTGAGGAGGCAGCTTGCGATAATAATATCTAATTAAATAATAATAAAGAACCAACATGATTGATGGAGCGGAGGACGCCCTGGTCAGTTGGAATCCCTGATAAGACGCTCTGATTTGGTGAGATTCTTTGTTGCGCAAAGGGTTACAATGAGACGACTCAAGCGGCGCCCCGTCTGTCGCCAGTCGCCACACCATCGCGAACCATCCCAGACTCTCAAGTTTACACTGGGATCTCGATCAGAACTTTCAAAACTTTGCCATGCGATTGACCCTGCTAGTCGGCCAGAAAGGGAAGGTCGTACAACATTCAGCTTCCAGAAGTCGCTCGGACTGTGTCTGAGGCCAATTGGAGATTTTCCATTTGCACCACACGGAGGCTAACCAGAATAAAGGTTCAAGACACGAATCTGCCATTGCGTCCAAAGCAATGTAGATGGCGCAAGGGGACGAGTAAAGACGGACGAGTAGAGGGACGGCCTAGTTAGTACGTACGTAGTTGGAAGTTAGTGTTGGATGGATGCTGCGTCTTGATAAAGCTAAACGGAGAACAGCGGACATGATTGGATCTGACGGGGGTGTTGTTAGTCGACTAGCATGCCAAGCAGGTGGTGCAAGATTTGCATATATTTTGGTGATTATCGCGTCAATGTGAGTGGCTCGAGCGAACGAAACCCCAGAAGCAAAATGTAACGTTGGAAAACTGCCATCGCTTATCGAGATAGCCAGTATCTGTATCTCTCCCTCGGTGTAGGGAAGTATCGACGTGGGACAACGTTTAGTTTCCATGCATGGAATCGTTGGTCTCGGTCCCAGGATCGAATTGAAGAGTCAACTCCGGGTTTCTGCATACACGAAGATCACAATCTTCTCTGTGTAATCCGCCGAGGTTCAGGACGGGCGTCAAAGGAAAGGAGGATTAGCTCGAGGTCGCACGACACTTGTGGCGTTGGACGTCGAGAAAGCGATTGGCTTGGCACCGTAGCTTATTCGTTCTTAAATATTCTTATCGCAACCCGCATTTGGTTGTTTCGGTGGAATACCGCCATTTGATTGTCGCATATCGTCGGCGCAGGATGGAGGACCTAACTAACAGGGAGTAGTGCGACGCCTCGGGGGGTGGTTTTATCTCAGTTCTGTCAGTTGGGGCGTAGAGTAGTACTGTAGAGTACGTACTCAGGTCAGTCTTATCAGCACATCTGGGTCCACAATGGCGCCAACTCTCCATTTCCTCCAGGGTCCATGGGTAATTAATTTGCGTGTCTCCAACAACCGGGGCGGAAGAACCTTCCGCCGACTCGTCCCGCCATTGCCATTTGCCAGCGAGGCGGGAGCTAGCTCGGCTTCATCCGACTCACCACAGAAACAACAAAAGGCTTCGTTCGCTTTTCGGCTGTCAACAAGTCGTCGACACCTTTCGCGACTGAGACGTATACAGCAGTCATTTTTGATTTTTGCGTGGAGTCTCTTCGAAATGACTGCCCACTGCTCGACGTGCTACTGCGCCAAACAACAACCAATCGATGCCCCAACCACTGTAGTCGACCGATTATATAAGTCAAGAGGCGTTGTATGAGAGTCTGTTGTATCATTGATGATGCAGAATCCCGTCATGTGTGAATCACTTGCCACAAGTCGAGAACATAAATACGGCCCAGGTGATCAGACAGTCAATTTGGGTCTGAGAAAGTTTAGGAAACAAGCTTTTTGAACTTGAAAAGAACTTTTGCTCTTGATCCTTCCAAGTCTATTGACTAGGCAGCATCCAACAATGCCATCATCCAAAACCGACACAGCAATCCGCTATCCTGAGCGCGCCGACCAACAGCGTCGAATTCGTGGCGTGACGCAAGACCGCAAGTGGGAGGCCAGGATGCGCGAGAGAGCCGTGACAAATCCCGAAATGGCATCAAATGCGACGGCATGGGGACCCGAGACTCAACTAGAGCTTCACATGGACCAGGGAGGAAACCCCCAGCCGGATCCGTCGCAGTTCAGTGATGGGAACAAGGCCTCGAGACAGGGGTTGGTGTCCAAGGGTCAGGATCATGATATGGTCTCTGCTGCCAATGATGTTCCTTAATTGGTCGCCAGGTCGTGATTATTTGTTGTTACTGTATTTCAGTCAGTTCAGTTTCTCTGTGTGTGTGTGTGTTTGATAGCATGAAGCTCATGCCATGTGTACTATACATTGCATCCAATCCAACAATTGCATGATAGTTGCCACGACGTACGTCACGGGAATGTGTACGCGAGATTCTCGGTATGCATATTTCTCGATGCCAAACGTAGTGTGAGCGCGACTCGTAGGTAGGTTGTTGATCGGATCATTCCTGATGCCGGACTGTGAATGTTCATTCATCACAGCGGAGCACGTCAGAAGAGACTCGACTGGGCGTGTTTTCGAACACACAGCAGAGTATTTTGAAGAAAAGGAAGACAAATATGAATCAAGAAAAGTCGATGGGTATGTAAGAAAATAGGGCTATTCCGAAGGCTCGGAGTTAATGTGACTCATTCCGAGTCATTGCTGCCTGGGGCTCCGCGGCAACAACCCTAACTTTAACTTTGGTATACGAAGCACGTATAGGAGTAAAAGCTACAGCTAATCCCCATAAAGGGAATACTACGAACACGGCTGGGACGTTTTTTTAATCAATCATCGTCAAGATCTCTAGTCTGGAGATGGCTGTCTGTCCGGCCAGTCAACTCCGATTCCGCACGTTTTATTCCGCGAATCAAGGGCATCAAGGAGGGTTGGATAATCAACATTATGCCTTGTGAGACATACTTATCAATTCAGTTTACGGAGTGTCTGACTGCTTTTGACTAATCAATGATCAGGTCTCTTGCCGCTGCAGTTTGCTCATCATTTTGACAAAAGAAAGAACTGAGCCTTTCATGCGCTTTATATCTATTCGGTCTAGGCTGACTGAGCAAGCTGCTGGTACGTAGTATTGATCCCCCTATCTTATCGTACGTCAGATTTTAGCGCCCATATCGATCATCAAACATAGGAAAAGGCTAGCATAGCTATGACTGGACTCTTGATCTATAAAGATCTTGAGACCGTAATTGGTGGATCGCTTTCCGCGGATTACCGGATTAGGAGATTTCATGCCTCTACGACGAGAGAAATGTGGATGGATTATCATTCTGAATTTAGATAGAGCATATTTTACTAATCCACAGAGATTTCATAGGAACAAGTACTACGTAATTGATAGGAAACTGGAGGGATGCATATTTTAGGGCTAACTTCCCGCAGCAATTCGCGTGGGTGACGCAATAAGGATTTTGTTGCCTATACCATTTCAAGATCGAGTTTTTGAAAATTCAAATATCTTTCAGAAGAATTTCTTCGAAATGTCAAGCTGATCGAGCTTCGTACAATGCTGATCATGCTGGTGAAAAGAGAGTATCTTTGAGTAGCCTGCGGAAAAGTGGTAGATTCGAAGCGATATTTGCCAACCCAGCTTCAATCATGCACCAGTAGAGAATCGTCGAGATAGTCACTAGAGATGATAATTATCAGGGACGTATATAAGTGTACACTCGGGATAACAACAAAAAAAAACTCACAGTCTTCGTCTACATTAGCAGCTAACCCACCGCCAGCAATTTCAAATGATATGATAATCTTCATTATGGAGGCAACGACAGAACTATGATCTTCAGTATAAACGGGCCTAATAGCAAATCTGAGATGCACGCACATTGATCCAGTCATCAGGATACCCACAAGAGCCAATTTGCTACGCCAAGTCAAATGAAGTCCCCAGATCATCGGCATTGGCATTAACCATATCAGCAAATTTGTTACCGCATCGCTGATCACCAGGGCATTGTCAATACCAAGATCCATGCCACATTGTTGGCTTTTCCCTTCAAGGTTGCCCCATTTGACAGCAACGTGGGCGCCACAGGATAACGTAGTGGCAATCACAAAAGTGATCATCCAAGCAGTGGCGACTACCAGCGCTGCAATGCTGATTCGGTTGAACAGAGATCGATACACCACGACGACGAAGAGGCGTCGATAGAGACATATAATACTAAGTTTTAGGCATCCAGCTGCAAGGACAAGAAGCAGGATGACCGCAAATTATCCCTGAAAAGGACTTTAGACTCACTTAGTTCCTCATAAACCACGGGGTGTCGGGTTTTACCAGTCCCATTAATCTGATAGTCGGATTGACGATGTTCATCTGGTCTTCTTGGGTCGAGCTGGGCCGATACGGAGTAGGATAACCGATTGCCTTGCCATGAACGCCTGCCTGATATGAGCTTCTTTTCATTAGATCAAACAGTTCCCGGATGTATGGAACAAATTGAGAGCTGAAGTACTCTCGATCCAAGGATCCGTGACCCGCGATGTCCTTCAATCTATGCCTTACATGCAGGCAGTGCTAAATGAAAGTAGGTCTAGACACCAAGACTTCTTCAATATGGTTATTTGGGAATATTGACTAATCATTTTTACAGGTCTCCGACTACACGCACCTGCTGCTGGTAACCGGCGTCGTTGCACCCAAGACTGCATTCTCCCAACTGGTGGGGGCGTAGACGGAAAACCTCCTATATTGGTTTTCAAAGGAGACAATGTAAACGTTAACTTTGGCGCGCTGCACTACGACAAGGAGATCTGGGGCGATGATGCTGAAGAATTCCGGCCGGAGCGGTGGCTGGAAGAGGATGGACTTGTTAAGAAGCAGGCGGGATGGACATATTTGCCCTTTTCGGCTGGACGGCGTATCTGCCCGGGTATGGACATCACCCTGACAGAGAACGCATATGTCCTCGTGCGGTTGATGAGGGAATTTGAGAGGCTCGAGAATCGAGATCCTGTCAAGGAATTTGTCGAGCGGACTGGGCTCACGACCGAGAGCCGGAATGGGGTATTAGTTGGTTTGATCAAAACACAAGCTGTGGGCTGAATGTCTTATGTATTCATACAGAAGCCTCGTCACGGAACTTGATGTTGTTTTTTCTCTCGGCGCCCCTCAAAGCTTAGGGCTTAGGGCTAGACCACATTACCCGGAACTACCGCTTTAGGCAATTTTTTTTTTCACTTTTGTTTTACCACAGCCTGGATCTTGACAGAGATGTAACTAGCAAAAATCAAGTGCAGCTTGAGCTTATCAGTTACAGCATATCATTAAAGTTCTCGACTCGACTCGAGCCGGCCAAGTTAGCGACATTGCCCCTTCGAGGAATTCAATGTATGACGCAATCAGTCACCCGTCACCCGTTCATTCTCCCCCCACCTAGCCATCTCTTCCTGAATTCTAGATCATTTATACATATTCCCTCTATATCTGCTTTTTTCAATTGAAGCTCCCCGACCAATCAGCAATAATATCCCCTGCCGAGCTTTTGGGCTTGAGTCAAGGCTAGAATAGTAGATGGTTGATGTAATGCAATGGTCATTAGCCCATCCCCCACGTATGTACTATACATCCCAGTAGTATGGATGAGGGCACGAAAAGTGATCGACTAGTTACTACATGTATCATGTGGATAGATAGGGAATATACTCCTCTCTCCATATATCGACCCAAGTCAACGTCTTTCAGACCAGATAGGCGCTGGATATATCTTCCACCTCACCTCTCCTTCTAGATGTCTTGGCTGACTTCAAACGCTTACCAAAATCGTCAGAAAAGAACAAAACAAGATTCTCCCCAAGGTTCATCTACAACGTGATAGGTCGGCCCCCGAATCCAGATATTCACGATGCCTTCATTACTATATACCTTCAGTTTGACAAAGTAAAAAAGAAAGGTCTAGCTCATGGCTATCTATGATACACTCTAGGACTAGATGGTACTTGTTGAATGTATGACGACACATGGTCTTACCCCGTTTTCGCCTCAATTATCATTAAACTTTTTGTGTATGGTCTGTCTGCTTGCGGCAATGGTGTCTATGTAGAGTCATCTGCCATATAATTTCCATGGGTAATGGTGTCTATTTTGGTAAAAGGTATATAAAGGGAAGCGTGTTCCCATGTTTTTTGATTTCGTTCTCATGATTTATCTTTATTTTCCGTTGCTGTTTACTTTCAACCCTTAGAGAAAAAGAGAAAAAGAGAAAAATGTCTCCGGCACTCAGCTCGTCCTTGAAAAGGATTTCCATGAAACATCCCTCTAGGGCATTGTTGTCGCAACATAAATCGATCTCAATCCCGTACCGGGTCATCTCCAACTATGGAACAGCAACGAACCCTCCCCCTTCTACAACAGACCATATCCAGACAAAGCTGCCTCCTGCATTCGGGACACAGAATGCGCAACGATTCCGCGAATTCAATCTTGAAGGGCGCGTTATTGCCGTTACGGGCGGCGCGCGCGGTCTTGGGTTATCCATGGCTGAAGCGTTGATGGAAGCTGGCGCTAATGGTATTTTCCTTCCCTCTTCTCCGGTTTATGTTTTTAGAAGCTGACGGAGGTAGTATGGTGTCTCGACCGCCTCGAAAAACCAGATGATGAATTCAACGTCGCCAAAGAACGATCCCACTCTTCATATGGAGGGAGCATGAACTACGCCCGCATCGATGTGCGCGACAACGAACACGTAGACAGTATGCTGGCCGAAATTGCGGCTGAAAACAAACGTTTAGACGGCATTATTTGCAACGCTGGAATTAATCACGTCCACACCGCAATTGGCCACTCCCAAAAAGCATTGGAGGAAGTCATGGCAATTAATTATAACGGTGTCTTCAACTCGGCGACTGGGGCCGCGAAACAAATGTTTCAATACAAGTGTAATGGATCGATATTGTTGGTTGCGAGTATGAGTGGGTTGATTGCGAATAAAGGAATGAATTCGCCGGTGTACAATTCTTCCAAGGCGGCTGTCATTCAACTGGGTAAATGTCTGGCGATGGAATGGGGTCGTCATGGTATTCGGGTTAATAGTCTCTGTCCGGGTCATATTATGACGCCCATGGTTGAGATGGTCTTTAAGGAGAATCCTTCAGCGCGCGCTACTTGGGAAGCAGAGAATATGCTGGGAAGACTTGCGATGCCGGAAGAGTTTAGAGGCGCAGCCTTGTTTGCGCTTAGTGATGCCAGTTCATTCATGACGGGCAGTAATCTGATCATCGATGGCGGACATACTGCTTGGTAATCGACACCCATATACTCATGACTTGCCTTTATTTCTTTTGTTTCTTTGCTCGGCGATTTGAATGTCAGCGACGAGGCGCATTCGCATTCGGATCAGCATGTTTGGCGATGACGGCGTTTATTTCTTTGCTGCGCCTGTACTTATAAATTCGTTGATTTGGTTGTGTCATACCTTGTACACGACAGACTCCTACATAATTTTATTCGTGATCTTCGTTTGAGAACTTCATACGGGTATCTATATACTTTAGCCTCTTCTAAGCAATACAAGTAAAACACGAATACCTTCATCAATCATAACCATGGACAATATCTCCATCATCCTCATCATCAAAAACCCCAGGATTATCATTCAACCCCGCAAAGTCCAACTTCATCAACAACTGATCAACGCCCGCCGCTTTGCGAGGAATATACATGTTACGGCCTTCCATTGATCCTCCAGACTCCGTGGCTTCGAACATTCTTCTATGACCCTGATCGACGGACCGGTTGTCATCTATATCACGTAGACGTGCAATGATATCTTTGATACTGGTCTGAACTGCTTCGCGCGCGTCTCGTAAGTCATCTTTGATTGCGCCTTCTTCTTTGCCGTAGTCAGCCAATGCGTCCACAACGCCTTCATCCGCTTCCAAGTCGAGGTTGCGTTGGACAGTCTCCAGTCGAGAAACGAGGGCGATGAGGTGATCAAGACTGGAGAGAAAAGATCTCAGGGAGCTGGTAAACGGGACCTCGTTCAGGAAAAGAGACTGTGTGAGGGAAGAAAGGTAGCGACGATGTGCTACAGTAATAGTTTCAGGGTCATGTTGTTGCGTTGATGGTGCTGTTGCCGAGTTTGCTGTGGATGGCCTAAATTGTTTTTGCTGCGCGAAACTGCTTCTGGATTTCGACGCTATCAATGAATCGTGCTGCGATCCTGGTCGCGAGGTGCTCACAGCAGATCTTGTTGAGCCTCTTTCGAGCCAAGCTTGAAAATGCTGCCATGATTCTTGAATCACTTCGCCTTGCAGGTAGCCTCCAATTTCTGAAAGAACAAACAACGAGGCACTTGCAGTAGCCCAGACTTGGCGCATCTGAACACTTCGCTCATTATGTCTTTGCCGTTGTGTTTGCAAATGATGTTGACCGCCACGAGTATTGCTTCGCGGCGGTCCTAGTGGGGACGGATGTAGACGACGCATGGTTGTGTGTTTCCATAGACTACCCAATCGTAGCTGAGCGCGACGAATACCCAGAAGATATGAATGCATAATGGAATACACCGACATGTCTGAATTTGACAAGAAGAGATCAATAGGCGGCTGAATCTTGAGCGACAAAGCAGTTTCGGCTGGAAATAGAAGGTCTGCAAACGAGACCGGTGATATCTTTTTCGTATTTGCATCGTCCTGAGAAGGTGTTACTGTCTGCTCGCCCTTCTTAGTAGGCTGTATAGACAGACTAAGCAATTCTCGAGCAAGGTCTAGCTCTTCGTCCACCGGGGCCTCTTCGCTTTGCAGAGCATAGAGTTCTGTCCATGTCTGCGCTAACGCTGCTGCAACCTCTCCTTCCTTGATTATAACACCATCCAAACCAGCGGCCGTGCCTCCAGGTCTAGTCATGCGTGCTTGAAGTCTAGCATCAGCGTTCGAAACAAGCGATGTCACAAATTCGCCACGGCCGAGAAGTAGGAAATCATGAATCAGAGACAGAGTTTCGATAATTCTTGGTAGCGGCAGCAATCTAGACAAAGATGTTTGTGATACCGAGAGCCTAATAGCTGTCACAGCATTTGCAAGGAGCGAAGTCGATATCGGTGACTTAAGAGACGAGAGCTGTCGAAGATGGTCTGTCTCCAGAGTGATGCCTGTAATAGAACCGGTAGCGTTGTCCGCTGTCGAGCGATTCCTTTGGCTGCGAATGTGATTTAGAGATTTTCCAATGAACAAGATCGAAGATGCCGTCGACACCGAGACGAAATTTGGCAACAAGTCGTTATGCAAAACGTAGTCCACATTTCTGTTACCAGAGGAACTCAATTCATCCTCCTCGAGCTCAATATCAGTCGTCTGTACGAAAAAGTCTTCCTTGCCAAATATCGGTAGTTCTCCGTACAAAAGCCACATTGACAATTGTCGCATCCAGGCTGTTTCGGCAGCTTTGATGAGTTGTAGGGCGATCTCCTGCAAATCTAGATAGCCGGTTTGAGATTCCGAGCGAAGGTAATCTATGAGGCTAGCACCACTCGTAGTAGATGGTGTTGTTTCCTGTGTAGCAGACTCCGGTAACATGAAGCAAGTTACGCCCCATAGCCATTCTAACCTCCGTGTCCATGGAGAAAATTCCGACACCAGCGTAGAAAGCGGCACGATTCCATATCCGCCGACATAGTTGCTATCATTACTGAGAACTGCTCTTTCAACATCGAGTATCTGCTTCTGGAATTTCCCAAGTCCCTCAATTGATATAGCACTAGATACGGCCCGGCAAATCGTCGAGGGGTGGGAGGAGGATATACGAGCGGTCTGAGTGCGGAGAAGAGAATGTAATCGACTTAGGCGAGCGAGTGAGGCGAGCAACGCTTTCTCCGGTGGTGACAGAAGAGGGAACGGATTCGAAGACGCGCCATTGCTTTCAGGCTCCAGGTCGAGCAGAGGCGAGGGTTGGCCCGAGAGAGAAAGGAGGATCTCATGGAGCATTTTCGTAACTTGGCCTTTGGACGTCGCACGCCATGTGATGAACTTGAATCTTTATTCGTTCCCTGACCTCTTTATATTCTTCCAATCAAGCTTAAATCCGTGGCGCTGCCATCTACAGCCCAGTGCTTCTGTGCGAAGCTAGTTGTATCACTTGTTGTATGATTGAGGTTGTTGACGCGACTGATCGCGCGGACCGGTCAAAACAATGGAGCAATCACTGACCTCACCTGAGAAATGACTCCACCATGACCGAGATGAAATATTCATTGATCAAAGCTGAAGACCAAATTCCATTCCTCAGTTATATTATATCAATTTATTCAGGATTGTCATATTGGAGCAGTCAAGGCTCTGTCAACACAGAATTGGCGGGGGATCTGCCTGAAATGATGCCTCAGGCTGCAAGCGGGGCAGATAGCATCCCTCGGCCAATCAGCAGCGCTACAGCTGTTTCTGGTCCCTCTCTTACGTCGAGATAGCCACACCTGCTCCTTCCTTCTCTCCTCCTTCTATCCTCTTCTGCATTTCAGCTTGACTTCTTCCCTCTTCACTCTCATCATTTCTCTTATACACACTGCAGCAGGAACTGAGCTGCTTTTCTCTCCCATCTGATCGCGCTCTCAGAAATCACCCCGAGTCCGCTCTCTCGTTTTACTCAGCATCTCCCAGCATCTCCAAACACACGAGCAACTTTACCACATTCAACCACCAGAAAGCCTTGTCACTGGGCAGGGCTTTCTTTGTATACGTCTTTCAACATTCACTCTCACGCCGATATTCCTGACACTACCACAACCAAGAAACGAAAAGCCTCCGATCAAGACGCCGCTCGGCCGGATAAGAAGATCATGACGGTATGTTGATTTCTAATACACCGTGACAGAGCACGCCACCTTGCATGATTATATCTGACTACTGTACTTGATTTACCTTTCTCATTCAACAAAAATATACGAGAATATCAAACAATTTCCAGAAACTAACAGAACGCAGGACGGCAAGATGCAGGTCGACAAAGTACAAGAGACCATGGAAGCGATCAAGCATGGAGAAATCGACGAATCTCTATACAGTCGACAACTGTACGTTCTTGGTCACGAAGCCATGAAGCGTATGGGCTCGTCCAACATTCTCATTGCTGGCTTGAAAGGTCTAGGTGTTGAAATTGGTGAGCACAACAGCAGATCCGATATTCTTGCGCGAGGCTAACAGATAAAGCCAAAAACATCGCTCTGGCCGGTGTAAAGTCGCTCACTCTTTTCGATCCCACCCCCGTCGCCATCTCCGATCTTTCCTCACAATTCTTCCTCCAGCCACAAGATGTTGGCAAGCGTCGTGCTGATGTGACCGCGCCGCGCGTTGCTGAACTCAACTCATATGTGCCCGTTACGATCTACCAGTCGGACAGCCTCACCGCCGATTTGTCGCAGTTGAAACGTTTCCAGGTCGTAGTACTCACCAATACCTCTCTCAAAGATCAACTTGCGGTTGCAGATTATTGTCATGAGAATGGTATTTATGTTGTTGTTGCGGATACCTTCGGTCTTTTTGGATACATTTTCAACGATTTTGGAAAGAACTTTACAGTTGGCGATGCTACTGGTGAAGACCCAGTGGGCGGTATTGTTGCTGGCATCGACGAGACTGGTTTGGTTTCGGCCCTTGATGAAACCCGACACGGCTTAGAGGATGGTGATTACGTTACATTCACAGAAGTCAAAGGTATGGAAGGACTCAACAACAGTGATCCACGCAAGGTCACCGTCAAAGGACCTTACACATTTTCTATTGGCGATGTCTCTGGCCTCGGAAAGTACGAGGGCGGCGGTCTGTATACACAAGTCAAGATGCCCAAGTTCCTCGACTTCCAACCTCTACGAGAACAGTTGAAGAAGCCAGAACTTCTCATCTCTGATTTCGCAAAATTCGATCGTCCGGCACAATTGCACATCGGTGTGCAGGCTCTTCATCAATTTGCCGAAGCTCACAACGGTGAATTCCCTCGTCCCCACCACGAAGCTGATGCGGAGGAGGTATTAAAGATTTCCAAAGACTTGGCAAGCCAGACTGAGGACAAGGTTGAGCTGGACGACAAACTCATCAAGGAACTCAGCTACCAGGCACGTGGTGATCTCAGCCCTCTTGCGGCTTTCTTTGGTGGTCTAGCTGCTCAGGAGGTCTTGAAGAGTGTCTCTGGAAAGTTCCACCCTGTGGTTCAGTGGATGTATTTCGACTCATTGGAATCCCTACCAGAGTCTGTGACTCGCTCCGAAGAGACTTGCAAGCCACTTGGTACTCGTTATGATGGACAAATTGCCGTCTTTGGAAAGGAATTCCAAGACAAGATTGCTAATCTGAACACTTTCTTGGTTGGAGCCGGTGCTATTGGTTGTGAAATGCTCAAGAACTGGGCTATGATTGGTCTTGGTGTTGGCGCAAAAGGCGGAATTCGAGTTACCGATATGGACCAGATCGAAAAGAGCAACCTTAACCGTCAATTCCTCTTCCGACCCAAGGATGTTGGCATGTTGAAGAGTGATTGCGCTTCCGCCGCAGTCCAGGCTATGAATCCAGAGATGAACGGAAAAATAACGACGCTCCGGGATCGTGTTGGTAACGACACGGAAGATATCTTCAACGAACAATTTTGGACCGAAATTGACCTCGTCACCAACGCATTGGACAATGTTGATGCCCGAACATACGTCGACCGCCGTTGTGTTTTCTTCCGTAAACCGCTACTTGAAAGTGGAACCCTCGGGACAAAGGGAAACACGCAAGTCGTTCTTCCTCACATTACGGAATCCTACTCCAGTTCTCAGGATCCTCCTGAAAAGTCATTCCCTATGTGTACCTTGAAGAGTTTCCCCAACCGCATTGAACATACCATTGCCTGGGCTCGTGACCTTTTCCAGACATACTTCGTTGGCCCTCCCGAGAGTGTCAACTTGTATCTTTCGGAGCCGAATTACATTGAGAAGACCCTCAAACAGGCTGGAAACGAGAAGCAGACTCTTGAGAATCTTCGGGATTTCTTGGTGACAGACAAGCCTCTCAGCTTTGATGATTGTATTGTCTGGGCGCGCAACCAATTCGAGTCTCAATACAATAATGCCATTCAACAGTTGTTATATAATTTCCCTCGCGGCTCTGTCACATCCTCAGGACAGCCCTTCTGGTCCGGTCCAAAGCGTGCCCCTACTCCTTTGAAGTTTGACAGCTCCAACCCTACTCATCTTGGTTTCATTATTGCTGGTGCCAACCTGCACGCATTCAACTACGGAATCAAACCTCCCACAACTGACAAGGGATACTTCAAGAAGGTGGTCGACGACATGATCATTCCCGAATTTACGCCCAGCTCGAATGTCAAGATCCAAGCTGATGATAACGAGCCTGACCCAAATGCTCAGTCTGGACCTACTGACGATAATGAAGAGATTCAGAAACTTGTAGAGTCTCTGCCGTCGCCCAAGTCTCTGGCTGGATTCCGCTTGGCCCCTGTCGAGTTTGAGAAGGACGATGATACGAATCACCACATTGACTTTATCACCGCGGCAAGCAACTTGCGTGCTGAGAACTACGACATCCCACAAGCAGACCGACACAAAACCAAGTTCATTGCTGGAAAGATTATTCCGGCTATTGCAACTACAACAGCTCTTGTGACCGGTTTAGTGGTCCTTGAGTTGTACAAGATTATCGATGGCAAGACCGATATTGAAAAGTATAAGAACGGCTTTGTTAACTTGGCACTGCCATTCTTCGGTTTCAGTGAACCTATCGCTAGTCCGAAGGGCAAATACCAGGGCAAGAAGGGCGAGGTGACGATCGACAAGCTGTGGGATCGATTTGAGGTGGATGATATTCCTCTGCAAGACTTCTTGAAGTATTTCTCGGATCTTGGATTGGAAGTGACCATGATCAGCTCTGGAGTCAGCTTGCTATATGCCAGCTTCTACCCTCCATCGAAGCTGAAGGACCGTCTGCCATTGAAGTAAGTTTTCTATACATAAGTTGAAAGTGATATTTGCTAACAATTTTATAGAATGTCCAAACTCGTGGAGCACATCAGCAAGAAGCCTGTTCCAGAGCATCAAAAGAACGTGATTTTCGAGGTGACAGCGGAGGATCAGACGGAAGAGGATGTTGAGATACCGTATGTGATGGTGAAGTTGTAAACCACGGATGATAGATGATGGACTTTGATAGTGTCGGCGATCAGGGGTATTTTGAAGCACTATTGCTATAAACCTTGGATAACATAAAGAATCTCCATTGCCAGTATAATAATGTGTCTTGGACGTATTTTTATTTTGATTAAAAACATCATTTCGAAAGACCAGCTCATGGTCAACCACTGAAAAACATGATAAAGTACCCCCTTAGTTACATGTTCGTTTTACAACATAGAATGAACAAAGAGCGTATTATTTTAATAGGACTGATATGAAGTCTATTATTTGCGTATGCTGTTAATGTAATATAACTGTTGCACAAAAATTACACCCATAAGCCTTGCCACGTAGGTAGTGTTTTCACCTTGACTGGGAGCCCAAGAGCGCGTCTATTCACTTCAACAGCTTCTATCAACGCATTTGCAAATTCCTGGCGGCGCTTACTTGCGCCAGATTCCACTTCCAACCTATCCAGATATCTCTTCGAAAGCACACGCCCAACCTCCCATCGCCCATCTTCGAGATCCTCCACGGCTTCCGTGATTTCTTCCCTTTGCAGTTCCCAACCTGCCTGAAGCGCCGCTGTACGCATCATTTTCGGCGATATAATGGACTGGATATTATCTTCTCGTCCAGATGAATGTTCGTATCGACTATTGAATTCTGCCTGCGAGATGGCTGCTATCATATGCGGGAGGGCAGCAATATCGCCACGGATATCGAGTACGTATTCTGCAATAAGAAGGTGCTTTGCTCTCCCGCGAAGAGATAATAGCATGGACTGTAATGTTTCGATGGATGGCAAATACCAGATTGAACGCATGAAGATAGCATAGTCATACAGTGACTCTGAGACCACCGAATCGAGAAAGTCTTGCAGATTACTCTGATGAAATGTTATCCGATTTCCATAAGGAGTGGATTTGAGTTTCGACTGTGCTTCTCCTAATGTCATCGGAGCCCCTAATGTTCTTAATGAGTATATGGAACAGCACTTTCGAATTCAAAACGAACCATAGTCTAGAGGAGCGGGATCAATAGCTGTAATGTGGCCATGTTCTCCTACCAAGTCGGCAAGAACAAGGGTACAATCTCCTTGTCCACATCCAATTTCAAGTACTTTCGAACCAGGCATGAGGTCCCATTTTTGAAGAATATCGAGCCTATGCTGGAGTTGAGGCTTGGATGGTAGGATGCCGCAGTTCAGCAGACTCTGAACACGAGATTCATCCCAAGACATGGCAATTTCACTTTAGACTGATTCGATTTTCTCCAGGTTAACTGTAATTGTATATAAAGAATGCCTTGGTTCCCGGCAGGAAAGCCCCTGTTACCTGATCACTACACGGATGCAGTGAAATCATGCATAAACCGACATGGGGTTGGTGCCCTCAATGGACTGTTGCAGTACATTATCGTCAGGCTAGTAGCCGTCGCACATTGGCGACTCTGAGACGCCTAGTTCTTCCAATCATCCAATTGGTCTAGGACATTCCGGTTGGGTGAGTCATAATAAGCCACAGCTCACAGGTAGCCATGTTAAGATAAGTCCATGATTGCTGCCATAAAAGTGCTTGTAATTTGCCGTCGGGGTGTTTCAATGTTAGGTGTCTTGCTGGTGATGTTGAAAACTGCAAGGTGCTTTAGGGATATTACTGTAGCCCTAACCCTACCCTGACCATCCACGGAAATACGGATATAGCGCTGACGGATTCGAATCTATGATGACATTGATCGAGCTGCTCAACTTAAATCATCGTTAGTAAACTTAGAAGGTGACTAAGGTCTGAATAATCAGTTCTCGTAATCCGCATGCAGGAAACTCAATTATACGGATTGTAAATCCTTCTGTTTTGCGTTCCAAATTATCAATCCTACATAAGCTTAAGCTCTGTATAAATAACGTCATATACCCGTGCTTCTCCTCTCGACACGACTTTATTATCAACATTCATGTCTTTTACGCTACTACGATTGAGAACAATACTCACATTCTCGAGGAAAGCTTCAAGCATATCAGTATCAGCCACTATTTTCCACGGCTCCAGAACCATGGCGGTATGTATTATGTCCGCCGGCGATCTTAGGTGGTCCTGATGGCGGGGTTATTGAGCCTCCGCAGGCTAACCCTTGAAGGATCTCGTTCACCAACCATCACCCCTGCAATCTTTGTTACACTTATAATGGAGTGAAATCATGGGCTAACAATAATACAAGACAGGAAACAAAACCCCCATCACCGAATGGGTGTCCAAGAACTCCAAAACCGGCGAATTCAAGCGCGGGGTATCGCAGTTCCGTAACTTCATCTCCAGCGAGCCTGGTGCAGAGTTTCCGCCGGAGAAGGGGCGGTATCATCTCTATGTTTCGTATGCGTGTCCATGGGGTATGTCTATTCTCTTTTTTCTATTTTAGGAAAGTTAGTTGACAAGGAGATAGCGCATCGCACCTTGATTACACGCAAACTTAAGGGTTTGGAGGATATCATTCCCGTGACTTCAGTGCATTGGCATATGGGCGAGAAAGGTAATCGACCTTTTCCAACACAAATGAGCGACTGAAACAACTGACGGTTGTTAGGATGGCGATTCGTCACACCAGATGAAAACGTCCCAGGGGACTATGTCCGTCCCGACCCAGTCCACCCCGGATTCTCGCATCTGCGCGACATCTACTTTGACGTAGACCCCGAGTATACAGGACGTTTCACCGTGCCGACTTTGTACGATACCAAGACGAAGCGCATTGTCTCGAACGAGGTCCATCCCCCCTCCTCCCCTCTCCATCCTTCAGCCAAGTGCTAATACTATTATGGACAGAGCTCAGAAATAATCCGCATGTTCTACCACGAATTCGACTCCCTCCTCCCTGAACAATACGCAAAAATCGACCTCCTCCCCGACTCTCTCCGCGCAGAGATCGAATCCTCAAACGAATGGATCTACAACGACATCAACAACGGCGTCTACAAATCCGGCTTCGCGACTACACAGGAAGCATACGAAACGGCCGTTATCACCCTATTCGCCGCGCTCGACAAAGTCGAGGCCCATTTGACCGGCAAAAAGTACATGTACGGCGACAGCGTCACCGAGTCTGATATTCGCCTCTACACAACAATCGCCCGCTTCGATGCCGTATACGTGCAACACTTCAAGACAAACCTACGCGATATTAGGTCTGGATATCCCGCGATCCATAAATGGTTGAGGCATTTATACTGGGATATCCCGGCCTTTGGCGAAACGACGCAGTTCGAGCATATCAAGAAACATTATACAAAGTCCCATGCGCAAATCAATCCGTTTGGGATTACGCCGTTGGGACCTGTGCCGGATATTTTGCCGAAGGATAAGGAGGTTAATGCTGTTAAGCATTAAGTTATGAATTATATTACAGGATGTGAGGAAGGTTTTCATGTATCGAGTGAATGTTTGTATCAAGTCTAACATATTTATGTATGTAACTCAATGCCACAGATTCTATGTGTATCTTCTCTTTCTTTTCACCCTCCATTCTCTCTGTATCGACTGTCCAGAAAAAAAGGAGAAAGGGGAATTATATGATAAATTGAGAAACTTTATCCAACAGATGAAATGTGATCGTTGATGAAAGAACGCCTTACCATGCATGCATTGCTGTAAAGTACAATGTGGATCCGGGAATGGACAGATGAACTGAGACGAAGGAGTATATAGGCATAGGAGATGACTGCGGTATAGGACATGAGGAGGTTTTGTGAGGTGTATGTATGTATGTATGTGGTATGTATGGCAGGATATCAGCAAAGAAGGAAATGTCGCCCGGTTCCGATTGAAGGGTATATAAAATTTGTCGAGAAAGAGGGATATGATTATTTCAGACCCAGAAAGCGCTTCGAGTTCTCGTAGACAATGTAACTGATCGACACTGCTGGCGCAACTTTGAGCATGTTCGGCGTGATACCCTTGTAGAATCCGCGGAAGCCCTCGGTACGATAAGTCGTCCGCGTCACATCCACGATACCATCGTATGTCGTGGGATGTAAGACGGTACCCTGTGCTTGTAATCGTGTTCGCAGCACATTGAGCGGATAGACGAAAGATGCACCAAGCGCACCGCTAAAAGCACCAATAGCTCCTGTCGTAAAGTTGCTCAGAGCCACGTCATCTTCGTGGCATTTGTTTTGTCGCGCTTTTCGGGCGAGGATTCTTCGTTTAAAATATTCGAATGTTGATAAATCAATTGCAGCGTAGGGAAACATGCCGACGAGACCGAGAGGTAAGCCACGGAAGAAGGCAAAACCGCCGGTGCTCTGCCACATCTTTCGTGCAGTTTCGGCTATGAGTTTGTTGCCTTGGGCGCCTCCTTGGACGACTTCGCATTGCATACGGCTATACCAATTAGATCTGAGTGCAGTATGGAAGTGAAAGGTTCTCACAATTTCAATGTGTCAATCGGATAGACGAAACATTGGGCTACCATGCCACCAAGGCCACCGGACAGAAATTGGGAAACTGGTCTGATCTTTTTTGTATCATTGTGTCCTTCAAGACGCGCGAATGCCCGTTTCGATGCCTGCAACGTGTCAATCAGATCGCCTGGAAAGAGATTTCGAAAACTTACTTCGTAGGCACCAAACTTGATGGCAGATTCCGGCATAATCTTGACAACATTGAGTCCATTGCCTGCATAGTGAGCATAATGCAACATAGTTACAAATACGAGAGACAAACCAGCAAAAAGACTCCGAATCCCTCCAGCCTTCCACAACTCCTTTGTCGCATCAACCAGACTCTGAATTCCCTTCCGCATGGCGTTCACAGGGGCACCCTTTTGAGCCGCACGGACAGCCTCTTCACGTACGCCAGTCTGGGCGATGAGGTACACTTTCAGACGGTCGAGGGGCGCGGTAGCTGTCCGTGAGACGGCGCCAGCAACTCCACCGGCGATAAAATAACCTAAGTGAGGGAAGATGTCGGTCAACTGCAGTTCATAAGAGCGTACTGACAGCCACATAGCTACAGGTTGGGAAACAGAAAGCCACTCCAGCTCATAATCACGATCACGATCAACATCAACATCCCTGTCAAACACAACCAAGTCCGGGTCCGGATCGGAGGCTGGCTCAGCATCGGGCGTCTCTGCATATGCAACAGCTACCAGGTTGAATGGCGCGGCATTCATGATTATTGAGAGCGGAACGCGAAGGGTACAGTACAGAGCGGTTTCTAGGGCATGTAGTAAGAAATGAGACAGGGTCGGGATTCCAATACCTAAACCCTGTAGAGTATCACTGATGTCGACGTCTCCTTCCGGGTTTAGATTTCCCGTTGCCTTGTAGTATGACAGTACGGTGCGCATGTTGGTGGCTTCAGTTGGTAGGAAAAGTAGGAAGTCTCTGCAGATCCAATCAGCAATTGAAACCCTTCACGGTCTTCTCCTAAGTATATAGAACGTTACCTCCACTCGTTATAACTTATAACCCCGTCATTATTTCGGTCCACTTGAGCCAAAAACTCATCAAGCATAGAGCTTGATACTGTAATCCCCGCACTAGAAAATGCCTCTCTCAATTCCGACCTGTCTATTTCGCCGTTCTGATTTCGATCAATGCTTTGGAACAACTCCCACAACGCTTCGTCGGCACGAGAGACAAAGTCGCGAAATTCTGTATTGTGATGTTGACGACCGTCAAATCTTGCACCGCAGCGTCATCCTTGAGCACAACGTACCTCCATATTGTATCCGACCATCGCCGCTCGTATCTACCGTTTTGAAAACTTGCTGAAGCATAGAATCTGCATTTTTGAGAGCTGTATGGCCGAAAAGAAACAATCAATAGCTGTCAGTAACTATACGAACAGCTACTAGGAGGGGCAAGCGCGCGTGCGCAGGTAAACAGTAGATAACTGGGAAATTGAAGCGCTCACGATGATCCATTTTTCGAAGTCCCTTTCTCAAGCCATTAAAGTCCACGTAACCCTGTCTCCGGGTGTCGATAACCTCCCATAGCTTGTCGACCCTGTCCGGGTTTCCGAGGGGCTTCATCTTCGCGGGCGGAAGGTGAAAAAAATGTTGTCATGAAGTCGACGCAATCATTCTTTGATGTGGTGATTGAATGTACGAGTGCCGCTCAAAGGGCGGCACCGATATTCCTTGTAAAAATATTCGGCGAAGGACAGATCGAGTATTTGCCTTGCTTCAAATGTTGAACTGATTCTTGGATATGGTGTCCAAGTACAGGACAGAACGCCATGTCATCGGGATCGCTCGGCTCTGTGGCTATCACGGTGATTTTGGCCAATCAGGGTGACGAGATTGGAAATATGGCGCTATTCTTGTTCGGGAACAGCGCCTTATTGTTTCAATGTCCAACATCAGTCGTCAGCTTCAAGATTCAATATAAGCAGTTCATTGACAATACTACCAATATTACCGACAATCACTGGGCGATTACCGCTGACACAGCTTGGTTGGACAAGCTTGGAAGTCCTGTCTTTCCCGGAATATATACACCACACATATACACAGGCATCAAGTGACCAGACATCAACGGGAAAGCGGGAACATCAGACGATGACAGTATAGCATACCATTTGTCAACAATGACAATTCTTTGGTGTCCTTATGTATAGCGCAATTCATGCGAGAGCCCATACTTGACGCGCCACCATGGCAGCAAATTTTTGGGTGTCGACTCAACGTCGGCATTGGATGTTTACTCGCGAGCGACTGGCCGAAATCAGAGAAAATCTAAAAGACAAAAGCCAAGATCACCAAATTCAGCTTCCGGATGTGAGAGTGATCAACATATTTTTAAAAACAGGTTCGCTTTTTGTCCTATTATCTACCTGGGAGCAGGTCACTAACAAGATAATAGAGCTATGTAGACTCGCGAAACTGACGCATTCACGGCAACAGGCCATATCAACGGCTCAAGTCTACATGAAAAGATTCTACACAAAAGTCGATTTCCGACAGACGAATCCGTACCTAGTCATGGTCACGGCATTCTATCTCGCCTGCAAAATGGAAGAATGTCCCCAACACATCCGGGTCGTAAGCAGTGAAGCCCGCCAACTATGGCCAGAATTCATCACCAACGACCCGGCCAAAATCGGAGAATGCGAATTCTATCTCATTTCCGAAATGCATTCACAATTAATAGTTCATCACCCTTACCGAACGGTTATGGAATTGACAAAACCACTCGAATTGACGACTGAGGACGTCAGTCAGGCTACGACCTTGATTAGTGATCATTATCAGACAGATCTACCACTCCTCTATTCACCGCATGTCATCGCAGTAATGGCCATTTTGCTCGCGGTCATGTTTGGCGGTGGTGGCGGCGGGGCCGCTCATCGCAATCCATATGGCCATGGAGCAATAGTCGCCAATCCGCCTCCGATATCTACATCTCTCCGAGAAGCTGGGCTGGGCGTGACGCTGTCTGCATTGGGCGGCTCAAATGCCCCAGGTGCAGCAGGAGCAACGAGACCAGACCCGAGGATTTCAAGGATCGTTACTTGGCTCGCGGAAAGCGAGGTTGATATCAAGGCTGTTATCGAATGCACGCAGGAGATGATATCGTTGTACGAGGTTATGGATGGAGTGAATATTCAGCAGTGCAAGGAGATCATATCGAGGATGATTAAGACTCGAAATGCAGATAAATGAGTATACAGCCTATTTTGTTAGAGATACCTGCCCCACCATCTACCAAGACATATGAATTGAATACTACATAGTAACCTACACAGTATGAATTGTGCAACCTCAGAAATCAGGCCACCAGCCTGGAATCAAGCACAGACACTACCACGGTAACACAGACCACATCCAAATTAATGTAAAGATCCTACGGAGTAAACAAATTCGAAATCTAAATCGAGGCGAATCTCATCTCCACCAGTCACACTACTCATGCACCAGACTCAATGCAGCAACAAAAGACCAAGAAATTTTCTTCGATCAAATCGATACTTACTGGTTAGTCAACCAGATCTATGCATACCATGATACAAAAGTGGCTGGGCATCAGTGCGAGCAAAGAAGCGGTGACTAGACTGGTTTCATCCAACCGTCGGGAGGAGAGAGGGTGTTGCATGAATGGATACAAAGTGTACTACGTATGCATGAAAGGCATGCCGTCCCGTCCATGAGGGCGATTGACTAGCCATGATGGTGATTGCTTTGAAGTTTGTCGGAAAGTTAGAATAATGCAAGTATGCTCCGTAGATTCTTTCTATTACTCAGGTCTCATTGTCATCATCACTGTATTGAAAGTCGGAGACAGCCTCGTTTTGGGTACACGTGACCTGATCAGACAATGAGTGTTCGACCGATCGACTCATGTACAAGTCTACATCTGAAGATAAGACTATGCAAGCAATCAACCCCAAACAAAACTAACTGATCATACGCCGGCAACGCTTCACGCTTCTGCAGCGAAACGGCAATGCAAAAATAGCATGGCAACTTGGCAAGCGCTGGCCACGGAGTACTCTTACTCCGCAGTGTCAGGAACTGAGAGTTTCGGTTAGAGAGGACGATCCTTGAAGATCGTTGGCCAAAGTTGCCTCTTAGAAAATAGCGCCATCGATAGGGCACTAGCGCCGTTTAGGCTGTTAGTCGAGAATTTTCCAGGTCAGCTGCACAGGCGAGTTCTGAGGTTACGGCTAGTATGGTATTCCGCTTACAATACGACATACTCCATACACTGACACAGAAGTCATGTTTTTGATATGGCTGTTAGGAGATGCTATCTATGATAGTGTTACATGGATCATTCACGTACGTACTCATCATTTCAGAATACCCAGAATCACAGTCATGGCAATGCTAGAACTGGATCAATCGAGGAATGATGATGAACTCTTACCGGAGCGTCGGCATCTCGCCCAGCGGACGCAGGTACGGAGTACTCCGTCTCTGTTCCGCAGTCCGCACCTTGCCAGGATTCCAGAGGCTTAGCCATGGATTCTGCATAGCCATGCCTGGTCACCACGTACGTAGTGATCCATATGCCGCGATTGTATTTAGATCTGTTATGAGGTGATCTAGTTGTCGCACTGTTTGGATAATGATATCAATTAGATCGACGGTGGATTTGATGACATGCTACAAGTGAGACCATACAATGGAGATCTCATGTAACTATGGATTTGTATGAATAATACAGTGTTCGTAATAATACGTGCCAGCACAGCAAAACCAGCCAAAGTCAACCAGTAAGGTGATTCTACCGGCATCGGAATGGGTCAACGTCATGTTATTTGCTGTCCGTAAGAAAAGAAAACAGCAGACTCCATCCAGAGCATGCCGCCGACACGAGTCGCTCTCAACATGCCTCTGATTGGATGTATGCAATACGGAGTACCCACATGGTGGCTGAAATGACATAGCATAATTGGGAAGTGGATCCACTTTTTGCCAAACATGGTTGGCTGATTTTGGGTTTGCCACTAGCTTTACGACTAGCGGCTTGCTGAGACTCACTGTCATTGGTTCCGCTTGGAGAAGAAGTGCATGACCTGGTCTCATAGAGGTGGATCTTCTTACAAGCGTAATACTAGAACATGCTACAGGATACGAACGTTGAGTCACTCTTCTTAGTATGGTACTCAACAATACGGTCAGAAATGGTATTGCCCTTGCTCAATGGCTCCACTAGTCACAACATGAATGGTTGTTCTCGCCTGCAACTATGTATTAGTGCCTCGACTAGTATCGTAACAGTACGTAGGGTAACTCCTCGTCCAGGCAGTGCTCCCACCAGTACTAAGACGTTCCCCGACAGCCTTTATTATTTGTCCCGCCATCGTTAATTTCTTCTCTCTCTTTCTATCCAATCCATCCCACACTCATCATCCCAACTCGCTACCAACTCCAACCCTCTGAACTTCGCCAATTCTACCTACGCTCCCGTCTACTACAATCTTTCTTATATTCATTTTCTTCCATCTACTTGTATTCCTTTATTGATTCAATCTATCCGGTTCAATCTAGAGACTAGACAACGCTCATTGTTTGTTTCATCTGTTGAAATCGCTTACATACCACACCAACACATATACACACCATGGCTTCCGCATATTTCTACGGTCAGCACCAGCAACAGCAACATCATGCTGTTGTCAATGTCCACATGCAACAATCCAACAATCACCACAGTGGTCGCCGAAGAGGACCTCGCAGCATGGCCGCTCAGAATGCCCAGCGGCAATCTCGCAACGTAAAGACCATGCGGGAAATGGTCGAAGCTCCTACGGTTACGGCTTTCCGTCAGCGTTTCGAGGCTGGTCGCTCGTTTGATTTGGATGACGATCTGGAATTCTGTCCTAATCTGCTTACCGAAGACGATGTTCGTTTATCAGCATAATCTGTCCATTGATTTTCAGTTTACTAACAGACGTAGTTGCATTCTATCAACTCATCTGCATCTGATCGCTCATCCCTGTCCAGCGGTTCTCCGGAGTCCTCGCCTCTGCAGCACCAGATTCAACCCGCCCAGCAACAGGTGACGCCAAGCATTTCGCTCTCACCCGGTCCCTCCACCACAGCTTCATATGTCAACAATGTTGCTGCCGCCACCATGAACCATAATATTAATGCCATGCATTTCCAGCAGCCCGCGGCTGCTCGTGCTCGAAAAGTCATTCCGATTGTGAACCCACAAACTGGCATTACTCTTGCCAGCCCTCCTACTTCAATTAATCCCAGCATGATGCAGAACCAGCGTCGGTGGTAAGCTCGTCGTATTTCGAAAGTCCTGGCTCATGGTCAGACTTCCCTTTTCATTAGGCATGCCTTGTGACTTCATTTCTCTGCCGTCGCTGGTCTCATCTGCATCATCTGGGTAAGAGGAGTTTGGTTTTATTTCTTTCGGTCTCGACGATCATTGCACGACACCTTTCTTTCTACTGACCATACATTCTCTGATCAAAAAAAAGAATTTCTGTCAATATTGTATATATTTTTCTACTTGACGACGACGACTACATTGCTTTTCTCGGCCTTTTACCCACGATACTTGCAGATCAGCGACGGCGTACATGTTTTGCATTTCGACTCGACCATTTGTGACGGCATTCTTTTCTGCGACGGGAAAAAAATATACCAAAATTTCGTTTTCGGCCTGGTGCACGATTGCTGCTACAGTGTATAGAAAGCGCAGCATTTGTTTTATTTACTTTCTTGTTCTTGGTTTTTCAAGATATCACAAACGCATGCCTCGTGTTGGGGGAGTTTTTCTTTGGATCTCGGCGACTTTCGACCTACTACTTGTTTTGAACACACTCTACGACACGCATTTATTCTTCGGTAATATGTTCTTCTACATCATTTATCATTATATCACTATATCACTGGGATGGATGTAACTGGGGTGGAACGGTTGTTTGCTTGATTGATTTGATTTTTCTTTTACTAGACGGCGGAAACGATACATGTCTGCATTGGGTGTGATTTTGTTATTGGCTTTTGTGTGATTTTTCGAGCATTCTGTTGTCAAGATATCTGGGCATCGGGAGAGCCCTCGTTTTCTTGTTTATTTCTTATCGTTCTGTTGATTTTCCTTGTCTATGCGGATATCCATTGGGGCATATGTATGGGGTGGTGAAATGATGACCTGCCTGGTCTGGAGTTCTGGTCTTGTACAGGCCGTCGAATATATTGCTTCTCATTATCTCTATCTCGATGTACACTGTAAGAATGTAAATCGTAGACGCAACTATGGTGGTGTACATAGTAGAACGAGTAGAACCGAGGATGTCGTGTGCAACCTGAGGCATCTACAGAAATCGTCGCCCTGACGTCATAGCCTATGGCTCGACCACCCAAACCATCGTTCCTTTATGGCATGACGCTGCTTTCGTATATAACCTGGTACTTCTCCTTCTCTCGCTACTTGAAATTCATTGCTTATTAAATTAAACACTGACATTGGCTTCGACTCGACTATTCAGTCGTTTACTTTCATACGAACTCTCAATTGAACCGTATCCGTGATATATATCTACCGGATACAAAAATCTCACCAACCGTCAACGACTTACAATCCCAAAGTCGAATTAAGAAAGAAGGAGAAGAACTGAAAAAGAACAATGGCTTCACTCCCTTATCTCCGCCAAACAATCCGACCCTTCACCACCTCCCTCCCAACCACATTGAGCGCTCCATCACGAGTAGCACCATCAGCAGCATTCTCAACATCTTCTATCCGACGGGCACTGAAAGAATCTGATCGCAGTATTCCCTCCCTCCCCCCCCAGTCTCCTCCGTGCATGTGGGTTTCCATGCTGATAATGTCACAGACAGAGATAATCTCTCCAATGAATATGAATCCCACAAAGAAGAGAACCTCAAAGATGTCAAGTCTGGAAAAGCGGGTTGGAAAGAACAGCTTGCGAGCGAGAGTGAGGCAGGCGTGAAAGCTGATAGAGGAGAGTCGTCGACTGCGAGCGTTGATGACATCGTCAGGAGTGCGAAGGAGGCAGCGTTGAAGAAACAGAAGAAATGATCCTACTTTCTGCGAGTACCTCCGTGGCGGAAGAAAATGATGTGATGCATGGGAACATTACTGGTTTTGTAGCTCTAGCACTGTGTAAATAATTAACCGAATTGGGAAAATGGGATATTGCTTGCCGCAGATCGATATCAATATCAATATGAATGATGAGACAGAATCATGTCTATTTCAGATAAAAGAGAGTGGTATCATGAGATACATAACCAAACCCAATCACAACGCCATACAAGCTTGCCCGAAAAAGAGAAAAACTACTTGAGTATAACAATCAAAATAACAAGCACAATAATCAACCCAACAATCGTCATCATACTCCAGTTATCCCCAGCTTTCCTTCGAATCTTGTCCAGTCTGCGGCGCGCATTATTGAGTCGTCCCTGATGCCGATCAACATGCTCATCCACATCATCTAGCAACGCAATATGTCCTTCTAATTCATCGCCAATTTGGATGCTGAGCTGGTGCTGGCGCCCGATGGATTCGCCCAGTGTATCTAACTGCGCATCCTGTTCAGAGAGGATCCGTTGGTGATGGGCGTGGATTTGTTGGTTATCGAGATTATTGGGGTCGAGATATGCTCGTCCTTCTTCACGGGTGCTATTCGGGTCGTCGCGGTAGGGTTGTAGTAATGCCGCTCTGTTGGACTTGTATTCTGCATCATCGTCATCGCCGTCAGCGTCCGTAAACCGCACCGATTTGGAGATCGGATGTTGCGGGATAGGTTGCTGTAGATTCGTCCCGCGAGTCGCATGCGCAAAATCCGGACCTAGCGAGGGATCATTGGGTACTTTTGTGGCATCGCTTGTCTCTTCGCTGTTTCCATAGAATTGAGATGCAAAGTCGTTGTATTGAGTGCGTAGGGTGCTTATTTGTTCTTGCGTATCGTCGTCTATGTTATTGACATTTTCAAGGCGCTCGAGACTTTCTCGAAACGATTCTAAAGATCGCGAGATTTCGCCGTCTTGTGTGTTTGGTTCGAGGTTGAGGGATATTGCGCGTTGTCGTTCGAGGAGGGAGAGTTTGATGTGGTCTGCTAGGAGGAAGAGTTGGGATGGGTTCGACATGTTGCCTATCTCAATCGTCTGTGCTATTCAAGTATTTATGCTGGCAACCGGAAGATATGCCGAGATCATAGAATTGTATATCTGATGCGCCGAAATTGATGTAGATGATGGTGGTCGACTGGTTGTGAATGAAATGAGTTGCCTGAAACGGGCCAGGCCGCGGCGTCAGATCCCGTGCTGAGCTTAAGCCGACCGTGGTCTGTCCGCAAACGATTAGTGGTTGTCAATAGTGTCTACTTGTTGTAGTCAAAAGTAGAGCTCCATCGCAGAAGTGTTGTGAATTGAATCAAAGATTGATAAGTGGACAGTAATTGAGTGTGATCGGATCGACGGGTCACTTCGGCATGTGCTTGGGTGGCTCCTTCTTCTGATGCAATTTTGAGATAGCCGGAACTTTGAACCTTCAACCTCCTCGACTACAACAGAACTACGACCCTTGATACATCCTTTGTTGGGTTTGATACATCTAGGGCTTCTTGGTATGTGACTGAAAGAACAAAACAAATTCTTGCAGATCGCGCATATCTGTTTCAGCCACTGGACCACCATCCAATTAAAGGAAACTAATCCCTCGCTGGGCGCATCAGCTCTCATACTGGCGACCCCTTTCGCTATTTGTGTTTGTCCATGGTCTTAGCAGAGTCGGTATCAGAGGTGATTAACGGAATATAAATAATCATCCACGCCTCTAGCTCTCTATATGGACATCACCGAGCTTCTTACGACAATGGATCTAGATCGCGGGGTAGGAGAGGTCGTTGACCTCAGAGCACTGGACTACGTCTCGACATACGACGAGCATCTAATGTGCCCTATATGTCACTGCCCCTTTATCCGACCCTTGCGACTTCAGTGTGACCATGTGTTTTGCCAAAAATGCATCAACGACGCCATCATGTCCAATGATTCTGACTCAAGGGACTTTCGATGTCCGTCTTGTCGCGCTCGCGGAGATATCAGTGGCAAAGTGCCGAAGATATTGATTAATATGTGCGATGATGTGCGAGTACGATGTCCGTATTCCGGTGAAGGTTGCGCGGAGATTATGGCCCGTGGACATGTGCAGTTGCATGTGGACAAGTACTGCGATTACAAGTTGATGAAATGCCCAGATTTGACCTGCGAGCAAAAGACGCGCAAGAAGAATCTAAACGCTGAAAAGTGTATGCACTGTACAGTGAAATGTGAAGCTTGCGAGGAGGATGTCATGGAGCAGGATTTAGAGGTGAGCATGTTTCTCCTGATAGGGGTTGTAATTGTCTAATATGTGTGTAGGAACATCAAGATCAACAATGTCCTAGCCTACGGACGACTTGTCCTGATTGTGGCGCTATGGTATTTCGTAGCGCATTGGAGCAACATATCGAGACGTGTCCTGAAGCTATTCATCCATGTCAGGCGTCAAAATATGGATGTCCTGCTAAGCTCAAGCGTTCGGATTTGACGATACACGAACGAAGCTGCCCGTTAATTACCATGGGCCCATATCTAGAAGTGCAAAACTCGCGTATTGACGGACTGGACATGACGATCCGACAATTACGACAGAGGAATGAAATTCTTGAAGATGCAATCGCCAATATACGCTCTACTCTGATGGAAAGTGCGCGAATCATGCCTGAGAGTCGAAGTCAACGCCAATTCGGTGACGAAGTGGCTCAGGATCAATCTCAATCTGGATTTGGAGAGGTTGAAGATAATGACCGCTCATCGCAACTGTCATCCTCAACCGCAATGACATATCTACTGTCTCTACATGAATCTCTAAGAGAGGAAGTATCTCAGCTATCACACGCAATGACGGACCTTGACGCCCGAGCTAGTATGGCGATATTAAACGAAAGCATGCGTGTCAACGAAGATTTGGCTCATACAAGCGCCGCAATCAATACAATACGAATGCAAATGCATTGGCTGTTGAATCCTCGGTTGCAGCAAGGCCATCGACTTGGTGCTGCTGGAGGAGGAGATTCAAATCCTGGTCCGAGTCGACCAGCTCCTGGACCTGGACCTGGCCCTAGCCCTGGCCCTGGATATGGGGTAACGCCACGGCGATTGAGTGATGGTGGTCGCGAGGGGACGAAGCTGTAGCACGCCTACGACTTACGACATAATGAGCATGTATGCACAAACCATTAGCTGTACAATAGTATTCGTATAGTAATCAATCAACATATGAGAAACACTTGCCGAAATGTGGTATGAGTTGCCACCTAAAAAATCAGGCCCTGACACGTGACTTCCCCACCAAAGATAGTGCGGGCATCAAGTGCAAAATGAGACTAATCTACAAAGAGCCCACAACTTTGTGGTGGTCGCCATTGCGTCGCTATATTTTATCTCCATACTCACACGACCTTTTCAAGTGGCTAGGTCATACATTTCTGTGGCCGTTCTATCGTTTAGCCACGTTCATTTTTGCTCCATTGATACAACCATAGAGAAGTTGAGTCCAGCCCAGGGAAAGGGCCGTCGCCGAGATGCCGCCAAAGAAAGGAGCAGATCAGCCCAAGAAGAAGAAGGCGTCGGTGGAGGATAAGGTGAGTTCTTTTTATGCCTAGGAAAAATGATAGGGACGAAGACTGACGTGTAAAGACTTTTGGTATGAAAAATGTAGGTCAACCCGAGCGGCACCGTGCCCAGCCCACTCGCTATTCTAGATTAGTTCTGACTCTGAACGATAGAAAAAAGGAGGAAGCGCCCGCCGACAAATAGCCCAACTTGAAGCACAAGCCAAGTCCAACAAAAACGCCGACGAGAAAAGGAAAGAAGCCGAAAAGGCGCGTCGAGCCGCCGAAAAGGCTGCCGAAGAACAAGCCAGAAAGGATACCGCCGAACTCTTCAAGCCCGTCCAAGTACAAAAAGTGCCCTTTGGTGTGGATCCCAAGACCGTCGTATGCCAGTTCTATAAACAGGGACACTGCGACAAGGGCAAAAAGTGTAAATTCAGCCACGATCTTAGCGTGGAAAGGAAAGCGGCCAAGAGGGATTTGTACTCTGATTCGAGAGATGCGGAGGCTGCTGCTAATGGCAAGGAGAAAGATACGATTGATCAATGGGATGAGGCGAAATTGAGAGATGTGGTGTTGAGTAAACACGGGAATCCGAAGACGACGACCGACAAAGTGTGCAAATATTTCATTGAGGCCGTGGAGAATCAGAAATATGGTTGGTTCTGGACGTGTCCGAATGGTGGTGATAAGTGCATGTATCGACATGCCTTGCCTCCTGGGTATGCCCCTTTCTTTGCTTTCTGTTTGAACGAGTTGTAAGGCTGACGTGCATAGATTCGTACTCAAAACCAAGGAGCAACGTGCCGCCGAAAAAGCGCTCATGGACAAATCGCCTCTCAACACACTCACTCTAGAAGATTTTCTCGAAATCGAACGACACAAACTCACGGGTACCCTGACACCAGTCACGCCCGAGTCCTTTGCCGAGTGGAAGAAGAAACGACTCGACAAAAAGGCCGCCGAGGAAGAAGCGCGCAAGGCTAAAGAAGCTACGGGTCGTACGCTCTTCGAATCTGGCAATTGGCGTGCTGCGGGCGACAGCGATGAGGAGTCGGACGAAGAAGGTGATGATGACGGAGTGTGGAACTTGGAGGCGCTGCGTAGGGAGACGGAGCGGATACGTATGGAGAAGGAAGAAGAGCGGTTGGCGAGGTTGCATGGTGTTTCGACTACGGGCGAGACGCTCGGTGAGGAAGTTGCAGTTGACGGCGATGGTTGATAATATATATTAGATTGCATGTTGATGAATTTATAGCATGAGCCGGTCATAAAATGTGCTTTGCAATACATTGTCATTCTTATTCATTAAATTACCTAGGTACTGGTCTCAAGATCCTCGTATAAGTAAATTACCATTTCTCAACATACGGCCGCAAATCCAACTCATACG
>NHZS01000490.1:0-19989 GCA_002775195.1 Talaromyces adpressus
GCACTCCTACAAATATGCTATTAACAGATGCCCAAGAACGCACTGTAAAAGCATGGGTTGAGCAGCTAGATACCATAGGCACACCCCCCACAAATCGAATGATTACTGGATGCGCAAATGCTGTTCTTGTACGAGCAAATCCACATCTACACCCTCTGCCTACGGTTGGCCTGAACTGGGTGTATGGCTTCTTAAAGCGACTCCTGGATGGTTATGAACGAGTTGAATAAACACCAATTGACCCTAAGCGGCTTGAGGCTCAAGATCTTGGAGTCTTATAAACCTGGTTTGACCGTCTTAAAATCCAACTTGATACTAAGAGGATTATGCAGCCTAATATTTGGAATTTTGATGAGACAGGGTTCCGGGTTGGATAAGGGAAAAAGGAGACTGTTATTACTCGATTTGGCAAATCTTGTACGAAAATCGCAAGTGCTTCTTCACGAGAATCTCTTACGCTTATTGAGTGTATAAGCGCGGCTGGAAAAGTGATTCCTCCACTTATTATTCTTGCAGCAAAGAATCACCTAGAGGAATGGTATCAACATCTTGAAAAAGAGGATTATTTGGTTGCATTCTCCAAAGCTGGTTACTCTAATAGCGAGCTCATTTTTGAATGGATTCATCATTTCGCAATTGAAACGAAGAAATACGCTGGAAACGGTTGGCGCCTACTTTTTATGGATAACTTTGAGGCTCATATCACGTACGACTTATATGAGCTTTGTATACGCTAAAAAATCCTTATTTATACATTTCCACCAAATACGACGCATCTTCTACAACCACTAGATGGAGTGCCTTTTTAGAATTACAAGCATTTCCATGGTGTTGAGGTCAATAATCAAGCACGCGCTGGAGGCGTGGTCTTTGATAAATATGACTTTTTATACAATCTATCAAAAGTCCGTGAGCAAACCTTTACCAAGAAGATTATACGCTCTGGATTCCGTGATCGAGGCCTTGTACCGTATAATCCGGATATTGTTTTTGAAAAAATTGGCGCTCAACAGATTCTTGATGCTATTCCTATATTGCAAATATGGAATGGGGATGAACAGGATATTCCGAGCTCACCAACAACTAAATCTATGTCACCACCCCTTGATGCATATAGAATTGGCCAGCACGTCAAAAAAATTGAGAAAGATTTGGATGAGATTAAGGAGCAAATAAAGAATATCAGTCCTAATCTTGAGCGCCGTGTTCGATGTATTATGAAGAGCAGTATTATCAATGCTTATCTACAAGCGCAAAACAAGACTTATATCAATCAACTATTAGAACTCAACCAGCGCAAGGCTAGGGGCAAAACAAGACGTCAAATATTGAATGTAGGAGGCGTTCTTACTGTATGAGATGCTAATAAGCGAATTGATGCGCGCAGAGCTGAGGAAATCAAAAAAAAGTGGCGGATTGAGGAACGGGATCGGAAATGGCGGATTAAATAGGCAAAAGAAATTGCTTCACAAATCGCCCAAAATAATGATGTGACTGCTCATATTGATGCTCAAATTACTGCAGGGAACCAGCCGGACGAGAATGCTTTTTTTTATCTAGATCCGAACCCTAGTTCTGTGTAGAAATCTCATTTCTTGGTGTTTTTAGGTAAAAATGTTGTTTTGGCAAATATTACGTTTTGGCCCGTGAGCACTAAGACCAGGATGGGCGAGGTGCGGGTTGGCACGGGTATGTCTCGACACCTTATTTTCTGCGGATGCCTGCCCAAGGGGACCCCTGGTCCAGATGTGTACGTTTGCGTAATATGCGTAATAAGACGTGTTACTGGCGCTGCCTATCTTATATTGTCTGATTTTTCTGTTGAAATCATGGTTTGGAAGTTCGCCTCATACATGAAACCATTCCACCATATCTATTCCCGAAGTTTTCGGAGTAAGCATAGGACAGCTGACGATCTATTTTCGCGGCGGACAATGTTCTCTACGTGATCTTTACGTAACACGAAGTCAAGGGAAAAGAAAATAGCAAAAGCTGCGGAGTGGGTATAAAGGCGCTGAAGGTTACATTCCATGTCTACTAGAAAGAAGAGATTTAGTTTACCTATGGATTTTCTAGTATTGAACTTTTTCCCTTCCAATGACACTCGAGTACGAGGTGAAAGTTAGCAAAGTGCACGATCATATGAATTTCACGTTCGCCTGACAAGGTCGATTGACAGATAGAGCCTAGGCAAGCCCTCCGAAAACCACTACTTAAAATGCCAACAATATCCTAAGCTTGCCATCGTTACTCGACTTTATAAAACCGTTTCAGACGGTGCTTAATTCAGAAATGTCGAGCTATCCGTTCGACGAAAGTTTTCAGGGATTGGCGCGCTCACAAATCAAAGCTATCATCCTTTCAAACAAAGGCTGGCGTTCTTGAGTTCACTGAGGATGGGCAAAGCCCACTGTTCTGTTCCTTTCGAAGTTTTAACGACTTTGAATAGTATATGAAGAATCCACACAAGTATCGCAATGGTGAATTGTCGTGTCGCTGCCGGTTATACCTGCTAGAAAACCTTACTGAGCCGTATAAGAAAGAGCTGGACGCGCACTTCAAAATAAACCGTACTTTCTTCACGAATCACGTGCATGCGTACTCATATGATGAGAGCGCCTCGTCAGTCTGTCAATATCTTCCTTCTTTGGCAGACCCTGCAGCACACTACAATTTGCGGTATTATGAGGTGCAAGAAGTACCCGGCAAAAAATGTATAACTAATGAGACTGGAGACCCCAGTTTGCGTAAGATGGGACAAACGATCACCCCTGGAATATCCTATACAAAATCCTCTTCCATTCCGCGATTGATTCGGCCTTTTAGCTTTCTGATGGAAAAAGAGGAAAAAGAAATCGCTTTGCTTGTTAGGCGTAACGCGTCCTTCTGGGGTGAGAGTTTACTTGAAGGTGGCTGGAACTGTGAGTGGCCCTAGAGAACATGCTACTGAGGTGCTCATTAGAAATATCAGGCGTTATACTCGTCGATCCCTATTTTGAACATTGGGAGTATAAGGAGTTCAAAAGTCGTCCTTATAGTCATACTTACTGCGGTATCTCGCCGTTGACTCATAATCTATTCGTGGTTCCGGTTATGTCTCCGTTCGAAAGCATCATAATGCAGTGGCAAAATGCAGATCGATCTCTTACCAAAGCTGCAGTCAATAACCGAATAATATCGACGATCTTCTTGAACCGTATTATCGCAGCGCACTGGCTGAATCTTACTGGGTTAATTCAAAGGAGAGTCTCAAAAAACTGTTTCAAGGACAGGGAACTGTCTCAGATTGATCCTATGGCTAAAAATTACTGTTTATGGCAAAAATGGCTCAATGATGTATGGAATAACTTGAGGGATATGACTGTCTTCCAGGAACGTCTTATGTGGTGGGAGAACGAAATTGTACTGAATCTCGAGAGGCTTGGATTCGCAGAGGATGATGTGAAATCCGAAATGTCGGGGGAACAGACACCAGGAACATGCCCGGAAAAAAGGAATGGCTATACTAATATCGATACACTACAAGCCATGCAAAAAGATCTGCTGACCGTATTGTGCCGAATCAGACGATTTCAGTCCAATACTGAATCAAGTATTGATGCTTCGCGAGCCAAAATCGACCTGAGCAGTGCTATGCGAAGCCTTCATTTTTCAAGATTGGGAAATTCTCTCAGCGTCTTTGGTGCATTGATTCTCCCTATCACATCCGTTGCCGCTATTTTCTCGATGGGCGACCAATTCAAACCAGGAGCTCATGATTTCTGGATTCCGTGGGTTATTGCAGTCCCAATCTCAGTATTGGTTTTATTTTTCCTATTTGGACAAGGTGTACATGTGATCGAATTTTTCTTCGAGAATTGCAAGAGACTTGGGAGGAATAGGAGAAAACAGGAGAAGAGCAATAACCAATTGAAGGAGGATGGGATGATCAGGGAATGAGTTTAACTAGTCAAAGTAAACTGGTTAATGGAAGACCAATGCTTATCCCCGTTTGGATTTCGTTCAGGAATTTCATGTTTTACTTCCTCAGGATGTCAGGTAAAGTCATTTACAATATTTTGACCGCTTTTCCAAAAAAGCTCACGACCATTCCGTTCTAGCCGTGGGGGTACAAACATCGTCATCTGCGACAGCCGTATTCTGATGGCTGATACACCAGTCAAAGTGACCTTGTTGAAAACATACGCCAGTCAGTTGCAATCCGCACTGGGGACTTGCTCTGTCAGCCGCTGTACCAGCTAGTTTGGGTTAGAAGAAGCATACCACCGACTCTGTAACTTTTTCTTAATCTCCGTGATGATTTCTGTAAAGAACTGGTCGTCGTGATCCATGATTCTGCAGCTTGTGAGACCTCTTCTATCACATTCAGTGCGACCGAAGGACTTATGGAGAACTATCGGGTAATAAAGGCTATAGTTGATTGGAATCAAGTCAATCATGCTTGACTTGTTGCAGATTTAACCACACTGATAGACACCCTGCGGCTATTCCGGGAATAACGACCTGATGATGTTTCCCAATCATGTGGGACGTCTCGCAAAACTTAATCTCTTCGCGTTCTCATTGGCCGATCAAACAAAAAAAAAGTCATGCTATGAAACAAGATCGATAGCAATTATTATACGGGCAGAGATCGGTGACATACCACGTGACTTACTGGCCCTAGGAAGGGATATGATGAACTAGGGATATGTTTTATTTACTTTATTTTCTTTCTTCGCGTTATGTCTTGTTACTAGATGTATCTTACTTAATGTTAGCCTGATCGCAATCAAGTGCTACTTCTCTTCCAGATGTCACGGACCTGGATCCACCTTAGTCAAACAGTGTTGTGTCGAGATACGCAAGGCTTGATTGAACTACACACAGGTTCGGTACGTTGTAGGTAATGGAGTAACTTAAATTAACAAAGTAACAATAGTTGAACTGGTGTTGGAAGTCTTGAACGTGACTAAGCTAGAAGAGATCCGCCGTACCGTCCTTCACCGCCTGGAACACAAAACCACCTGAACCACAATTTTGATGAATTACTCTATAAGGAATCTTGAAGTTTTACAACACCACATAATAATGAAACATAATAAATTCTTGGTGTAGGAGTAAGTAAGATATAAGGAATCAAATATATATAAAAATTAATCCTGAAAATATGTAGAGGGGTATATTGCATAGCCTCTATAGTTTATAGCAATAACTATCTTATTATCCTCTAAATAAGTCTTAAGCTGCGCTTTTGACTTTACTTGCTTAGAAATTATCTTTTTAGGCCTTTTTAAAGCCTGAGAAGTTGCTATAATATTATTTTAAAGCTATAAATTAGCTAGCTTAGTAAGTTTTTACTCCTTCTTAAGGTATTGCTTCTTTATATTCTCTTATTTACGCTATATATATTTTTCTTATTAGATTTAAACTTTTTTAATCTTTTTAGCTTCTCTAGCTTGCTTTATAAGCTATTATTAAAACTTTTTATTATTCTTATAAGCCTACTCTTATATAGCTTACTTATTCTTTTAAGATATAATATCTTATACTTATTAAATCTTTAATAGGCTTATAAAAAGTACTCTACTATTATTTTTTAAAGGTAAATCTAGTAATAAAGATTTTTTCTTATTTAGGCGCTTCTTTGTATTAATAAGAGATCTTTTAAGACTAATAATTTTATTTTTTAATAAGATATTCTCTATAGAAAGATAAAATATTATTTTTTAAAGCTATATAGCTTTTTTATTAAAAATATCTATAATAGTAGCTTTTATAAGCTTATTAAGCTATCTCTAATTCTTAGTTAAGATAATTAAATCTTTAGATTTACTTAAGGATAGTTAACTATTAATTTTCTTTATAAATTTTTATATAATAAGTTCTAGATTAAAGAGATATAAGCTAGTATATATAAATATTAAATTAATATTTTTATTTATAAAAGTTATGTCCTAAGCTACCTAAAAAAGCTAGAAAAAGTTATATTTTATAAGCTAAGTAAAGCTATAAGATTTCTTTATAAAGTTATCTAATTACTTTGTATAATTTATAAAAAAAGATAAGAAAATAGTAATATTTAAAGACTATAAAGTATATATTATATAAGCTAGAAAGATTATTAATAAAATCTAATTTTTATTATAATATTTAATAAACTTTATTATAATATAAGATCTATATTTATTAAAGATAAAAAGATACTATTCTTAGCTTACTTAAAATTTAGTCTCTTTATTAAAAATATTAACTAGCTAATAGTAACTGAGCTTATTATTAGTTTATTCTAAATCTAAAACTATAAAAAAGTATCTCTAAGTTCTTAGATTAAAATTTTAAAGTTAAAAATCTTATAAATAGCTTAATTTTACTATATAGATTAAAATAGATAATATAACTATTTTATTTATATAAATATAACTAATTATAGTAATCTATTTATAATTTTTATCTTAAATATGCTGCTTAAATCCTTCTTACTTATATTTATACTAAATAAAGATTCTTTACCTTTTTATAGTAACCTTAAGTATAAAGCCCTTTTTATTTATATTATAAATTTACTCTAGTCTAAGATTATATTACTTAATTTTATAGCTAATAAGTATAAAATATAAAGTATATTTATATACTGAATCTGTCTTTTTTCTATCCTAATTAAGATTACTTAAATAGATAGAAATAATCTTATTTAAATAAGTCTTTTTTTAGTATAAGGTCTAGTTTTTATTAGGCTCTTTACTAGATATCTCTCTTATAAAGTTTTTTAATATAGTATTTATAGATGGCAGACTGCACTCTATAAGTTAATTAATCTATTTTATAAGTGCTCTTAATTGCTGCTTGCTTAATAATTATTGACTGTTATATTATGCTTCTTTTAAGTCTAAAATCCTATGAAAATATCTTAATAGACTAGAATGGTTAATACCATATGTTCTTGCTATTAAACTAATATTGGGCTTTTCTCCTGGCTTTGTGGAGCGTAATGCTTCAAGTGCGAGCTCAATCTGGTCTATATTGACTGAGTAAACGCGTTGTGAAATATTCGCGATTTTTCGCGATTCGGAGCAAAACTGTGTTTCACGTGGTTTTGTGTTCCAGGCGGTGAAGGACGGTACAGCCTAGCGCTCTGAACTCTTTTCCGCTACCTGGAATTATTTCTCTTTTGGACATGCAATTGCCTTCGCTTGACATTTCTTCTTCGATTTCGCAAGGGGTGGTGGGAGATGAAGAGCTCTATCTTATCTATGGATCAACCTGCAAACTTACTGTCGGAATATCAATCTCATGATTCGGCGCTTCTGCACCCCCGGTGCAGAACCAATGCGCACGTATGGAAGCGGGATTACTATATCTCTAGCGCCCCGGGAGCAACCTCGTATATAGCTATCTAGGCACCCCAAGCCCCTACGGTTTTGGGGAGCAGTCTTTTATAATTGAATATTTGTGCTTATAAGCAGGCTCACCACGTAGGGCAGTTGGACCGCCCTTGCTCCCTAAGCTATGCTTCGTGATACGGATTATAGCTAAACCAACACTTACAATGCATACTTTGTCCATCGTCATTATTGCGCGGTGATACGTGTAACATATCAAAAAAATATGCATGCGGAAAAAGGTTTTTCTAGATCTCTGGTTAAAGTGAACCACTTCTACTGGCTGGGATAAGATTGAGTCAAGAAAGCAAGTCACACGTTTGGATTCGCTGATTCAAGGTCAGAAAGCCTGAATCGCCAAATCTGAAAACAACCATCTAATCACATCAGGTATTGGACTGACCTCTTATTATCGCTGCCCAGAACGCATGCGTCACTTCTTCCTTAGCAATGTCGCCGGGGCCTCCGATGAAGTTGCTGGATTCTAAGTTGTAGATACGCTGCCGTTTGAATTTGTACTGCTGAGATGTGTTTTTCATGCGCATAGCGTGCAAATGGGAAAGTAACCCTTGGAAGCCGTAGATACCGACAGCGCCATATTCCGGTGATTTCCAAAGCTAGTTAAGGCGTATGGGTTGGTACACTCTCTCGCGCAGCGTATAATGTGCAGAACTATTACGGCGCAGAGCGTAGGTTTGATGGTTTCGAGAAAGCGAGCCTGGAAATGACTGAGACGTTGGCTCGATCGTGATTCTCGCTAATAGTATGTCTTTGTGTATCATCGAGGCAAATTTGTACCATTTCAAGGCTGCGTCGTTCTGGGAAGTTGTCGCCAGTATTGGACCATCAACTAGATTCTTGTCGATGATGCGGTGAAATTGGCATTTCTCGTCTCTTTTCCCTGGAATCTGTCCCCTAGTTGCAAACGACCACTGCGACAGTGCAGTAAATTTCGGAATGCTGGTGGTGTTGGCTCATTGCTACGTAGAAATGTAATGCATGATTGAGATGATACGACACTAAATATTGCTAATGAGGTATTTGTATAGCAATATCATGTGGTGAAAGAAAATGTTCAAGCAATCCTTCTAGACTATGCCTATTCTCGTTTGCGGACGGTTGTATGATTCTTTTCCCAGGACCAATAATCCATCCTATAGGCTATTCTCCTATATATACAATATGAACAGTTTAAGGGTTTTCATTAATAAGCTTTAATTGTTTCTTCCATCAATGAGAAAATTATGAAGACACTATAAGTACTGAACCACAGTAGGCTCCATGACGTCAAAGTCTACTTTCCCGCACTTCAATGAGGAATGACTTACCCCCTTGAGGGCCTCTTCTTATTCATAGTTCGAAAACTCTTTTGAGATACGTTTTGGTTTCCAGTTGCAGAGAGGCTAGATCGGTATGTATGTCTTAGATGAGGAAACGACCTAGTTCTTTCTCTGTCCATTGCTGTGTGAACTGATGACATATGTTAGATGTTCAAGTGCCAAGTCCAGCAGCCTATAAAATAACAGTGCCCTAGGCTATCAGCTACCTTTTCACAACCATTAGATTACTCAGGGCTTATTCTGATTTCGCGGCAATTCTACAATAAGCATGGCCGAGCTCCACTTTGACTCCGAACGCTTGAACAGGGCAGTCCAAAACCGTGAAAAAGCAAGAAGAGCATTCGCAAAAGATACTAGCGAAGAATTACTCAAAGATACAACAGGAGTCACTGAATCTATCAACGGCATTAAGACAGATGCTTTCCTTATTGCTTCGCAGGCAGTCGACACACTGAGAGCTCTTTCTGAGGGACTTGCCATTACACCCGGAGACGTGTCCGAAGGCGCTGCTCAAGATGCCGAAGATATCTCTCAGAGCGCAGCGGATATTGCGGCATACGCTGATGCACTAATTGGTGATGATGCCGCCGATGCCGCAGTCAAAATTGCCGATGCAACAGCAAAAATCACCCACACAGCCGCTTCTAGGTTCCCCATAGGCGCCACAGTCAGAGCTGCCAGTTTACCTAGTAGTGTGGAAGTTAAAGGTGGTTTCATAAATCTTTTTACGAACATGGCGCGCCACCTTTCCGTTCTCTGGGCGCTCTACCAACACCTGGCCAGCAATCCCATCACTAGGTCAACAATTATGTACCTTTACTCGAATGTGCACGAAGTAATCATGTTCATTATTGACTTACTTGAGCCTTTGAAACGCTTCGCTCCAAGCTCTTCGACAGATGGCAAGCCGAGCCAGATCAGCGAACACCTCAACAAATACAATGAGTTAGATATGGAGGTCCGGATGAACAGACATGCTATAATATGTTAATTTCAGAGACTAGCCAAGTCCGTTGCCAATATACTGATCGCTGGGAGTCCTGCCCCTGGTGGAGTGGATTTGAGTAACTTCAACATGGATACATCTCTTGAAACTGATAATGGCGAAGAAATTGGGAGTAGTGAGAACGGGCAAGAAAGCGGCAGTCAAGAGACATGGTTCTTCGTTAATGGCATCGCTGGGGAGATACATTGGAATCGAGTAGCCTGTGATAAAATTGAAGACAACTTTGGCAGAAAGGTAAACGGAATTTTCAACAGAAGCAATGGTATTTTTTGGGACTTGATTGAATGTGCAGGAGAGCGGAGCTGCGGAGACACCACACTTGTTGAGAGAACCACAAGTAGCAAGGAAGCTCAGAAAAAGCTGGAAATGACTTTGGGAGGGTACCTCTCAAAGACGAACGATGATGAACAGAAAGTTGTCGTGATTGCTCATTCCCAGGGATGTCTTCTTCTAAGACTAGCGTTAGGAGAGCTAGCGCTAGGAAAACTATGGAGGGATACAATGCTGAAGAGAATGAAGGCTAGGCTCTGTGTTTTCACCTTTGGAAACCCGAGTCTGTGTTGGGATGTGTCCCAGTACTGCTATTACACTGAGCATTTTGCAAATAAGCAGGACTTCGTGGCGCAGCTTGGTGTCTTGAATAACGACTCGAAGTATGAAAATCAACTGATTTTTATCAATGACAATCAGAAAGGTCATTTGTTTGGCGCACAGTACAGTCTCAACCCACGTCACTATAGAAATAAATATCACAGAGAATCTTCTTTGCTGAAGTGCGCTGGTGGAAGACCTCTCTCATAATATGCTATCATTAGTTTGTGTTGAGCTAAAGGATAGCTCAGGGTTACGGCTAACAAAATTCTTGGGAGCTAAAGCTAATTCGGCTAGCTTTATTCATAGCTCAGAGAAAATTAGTATCATAATTTATTTTTATCTCTTATCTGTTTATAGTGACTTTCATATACCGTCCCTTAGCACCTTGTGCACGGTATACTTCAAAAACGCGAAAATTGACAATATTTGAAAGCGCGTCAACTACCTCAATATGGCTCCAATTGATCTCGCACTTGAAGAATTATGCTCCTTAAAACAAGAAGAAAACATCAATATTACAAAAATTGCAGAAAAGTATGGTATTAATCGCTCAACGCTATCGAGGCGTTTCAATGGCATTACGCGCTCAAAAGAAGCTGGATACAATAATCAACAATTACTCAACAACAAGCAATTGAATACGCTTGTAAAATGGGTTAACCAGCTTGTAGAGCGAGGCCTGCCTTCTACACGGCAAATTCTTGCAAATCTAGTAAAGGACATTACTAATGTTGAGCCTGGTAAAAGTTGGCCTAGCTGCTGGCTTAAGAAGTATTTGGATGAGCTCATATATTAATATTCAACTGGTCTTGATATTGACTGGCAATAAGCTAATTCAGCATCAAGATATAAGAAATATTTTGCCAATCTACGTGCTAAAATTGAGAAATATAACCTTCAGCCAGATCAGATATACAATATAGATGAAAAAGGCTTCATAATTAGAGTATCAAAAAAAAACGCAAGAGAATCTTCTCTTGGAGCGCGTACAAGCAAGAAAAGCAAAGGCAGCACCTCCAAGATAGCAGTTGAGAGTGGATTACAACAATTAGTTGCATTTGTGCTAATGGGACGGCGCTATCCCTGGGTCTTATTTATATAGCAAAAACAGGCCTTATTCAAAGCTCATGGGTTAAAGATTTTAATTCTAAAGAATATGCCTGCTTCTTTACATCTTCAGAAATAGGTTGGACCAATAATGAGCTTAGTTTATAGTAGTTAAAATCTATATTTGACTGAGAGACCAAGCATAAAGTAAGCTAGGGATGGAGGCTTCTTATCCTTGATGGCCATAGCTCTCATATCAATATAAAATTTCTTGACTATTATGATCAAAATTAAATCTTATTGGCCTAATTTCTGGCTCATATAACGCATACTTTACAGCCTCTTGATGTTGCTTTAGTTGGGCCTCTTTCTTATCACTATGGTGTAGCTCTTGATTAATTTATGTATCAGAGCAAAGGCTTCACCCATCTCCGGAAACGTGACTTTTTTGGCCTCTTTTGGAAGGCTTGGGGCAAGGCTTTTACTAAGCGTAATATCAAATCTGGCTTCCAAAGCACTGGATTGAGCCCTTTTGATCCTAATATTGTTATATGCAAATTTATTAAAAAATTAAATAGTAGGCCCTAATCTAGCAAGTCTACAGCTTCAATTTTTAAAGTAAAAGACTAGCGCCTAATAAGAGCAATAATAGAGGAGATTATTAATAATTCTTATGACAAAAAGGCAAAAAAGATCAAGAATACTATGTATGCGTTTTCTACGCATCTTATTCTTCTTAAAGAACGTTGCAAGGGCCTTGAAAGGACTCTTATAAATGTCTAAAAGCGCACTAACAAGAAAAAGCTATTATTATTAGATATACCTTCAGAAGACGATAGAGGTGTTATTTTTTAGAGCCCTCAAAAGATTCAGAACGCTCGGGATCTATTACATCAAAAAGATAAGGAAGCTGCGTAGGAGCAAGCCTATAAAGATAATAAAAAGTATTAACAAAGGCTCGCAAAGGCAGCTAAGGAGAAAGAAAGAGTTAAAAAGGCTTAAATCCGTCAACAACAGCGAGAACAACAGCAATAAGAAGCTATAGATAAACAGCACCTTAGAGTAGAGCAAAAACTAGCCAAGACAGCTATTTTACAGCTTTAAAAAGACATTCAAGCTACTCCCAAGCCTCATAGGAAGTGAATGTATCAAAAATCACAGCAGTTGCCTACCAAGAGCTCTCCTACGCCTCAAAAGGAAGTTATCGAGGAGGTTATTCCCACAAACAGCCGAGGCCGCCCAATCCGCCTCCCCGTACGTTTTCGCTAAATAAAAATTTGCTTACTAAATTCCTTATGTTCGATTTACTACTACACTATAATGTTTAATATATTTTCTTGTTGTGTGCTGTTGTAAAGCTTCAAATCGTAGATATTGTAAATACTCATAATCGTGCACGACGGTGGACCGTGCACAAGGTGCTAAGGGACGGTAAACATTTTGAATTTTCACTTGAATTCTTTATTTAATCTATTCTTTGTATTCTATATTATGTCTATATACTCTTATAACTATTAATTTTCTAAGTTCTAACTTATTTCTATCCTATCTTTATATTCTTACTAAATAGTGAGTAACTTATGCTTTTTAAGCGAAAACGCACTGCACTTGTTGCAAATTTTTGAGATAAGGTTCCAAATTCTCTACTATAAATGTTCGATGTCATGGGCATTAACTCAATCAATTTTTCGCTTCCAATTTGGTGATCACCCAAAATAAATTTATCATGACAGCATGCAATATAATTGGAGATGATCCACTATGTATATCATATTCCCAGCTTCCAGTTGATGGTTGATCACTTTACACAGCAGGATACATTACATTACTGTAACGATCTAGGGTTGAATGATAGTTCGTTTGTGGGTATGGGCTACAGAACACTTGCTGAGCCGATTACTATGAGAACTGGATACTAAGAGTATAAGGAAGATAGAGCAACAATGTATGGGATGGTTGTCACGAAGAATAATCGCTTGACCCCTCCTCGATTCCTGAGGGGGATCTTCGCTTCTTATATACATGTGCGATGCGGTGTCTAAGCGGCACCGTGCAGTAGGGTTATTAGAATCATATGACCTCCACCCGACGTGCAGCTTCCATGCTGCTGCCTTAGATCGTGGGCATCAATCCTTCGAGCAATCAGATTGGCCTTCTCGATCTCGCGATGGGATCAGCCTTTACAATTACAGCACTCACCGTCTTTTCTCTATCTCTTCCTACTATATTTGGTTTGAGTGATTGCATGATCCTTTGGCCTGGATTTGGCGTTGAGTATTATTACTTAACTCTCAGCTACCCAAATGTAGTGTCTGCTAACTTCTTATTCTAAAACTATCAAAGGTTAACATTCTAGAAATCTCCTAATGTCCGTTTGACTACTGGTTTCTCTAGTTCCTTGTACACAGCCTTTTCCGGGTGACCAGTCAACCAGATTCATTAGGATTTGATACAGGCTTTCGTGCAACCACGCCCATCTCAGATGGTCCTACCCGATTCGTATAATGCCACGGAATAGGAGCCTTCTCAGTAACTCAGGATCTCGAATGTCAAGGTGAGTTAGTCTATCTTCCTTTTGCAGCTAATAAAGGCCCTAAGTGGAATAGATCTCTTCCTTCTGACCATCTAATATGTGATGTATTGCGCCTTACTGGCCAGCTACCATCTACGCCAACTGAAATTGATGGTATTCTGGAGAAATTCAACCTATTGAGAGAAGGTGAAGTCACCCTGACTGTTGGCGAAACCATGGGGCTTCAATATACACTTTTAGAAGAGCTGGACAAAATGATCAAGAGCTTCTTTGATGATGGGCCTGTAGCTGCGTCTATAAAATTCGCTGCTCTTCAAAGTGCTGTACTAGAAGGTGAATTGGTAGTCGACCTAAGCGATAGATTCCCCTTGATGGATCTTCTCATTCCTGAAAGAATTCCCTGGAATTCTTGCAAACTTACCACTACGCTTCTTTTATTATATGCCTGTTCCTCTGAGCCAGATGTTATGCTCAGTGCTCTGAAATGGCAGTCTCGGTCTCTAGGTGGGCTTCCTACTATGGCCGAGATCTATAGTACCCCGAGTGCAGATTTACGAGAGCAGTTCGCTCGCGCTAAAAAGTCGGCAATTGATGGCAAGATTGGTAAGGTATCTGTGTTGGGCGTGAGCCTTGTTGATGTGGAAATGATTGAACGGGGCGAGCAAAAAAGCCTCGATATGAATTATACCTCCTTCGCACATTCTATTGTAATGTCTATTGGTAGGGAAGGTTTTCGGGTATATCAATCTTGGGGTGAGCATGGTTACTGTTTAGACCAGTATTTAATGAGAGGCAACTCAAGATGTCGCTCTTGGAAAGAAGCGAAGTCTTTTATCAAAATGTTCTAAAAGCTCTCTAACTCATTGGTAAGATCTCCCCTTCTGGTGCGATCTGCTTCAATTTGACTTAGACCGGGATAGGATACCTGGTCACCTGAATTGAAGAATGCCTACGAAAAATGCTTTGAGGTTAACCTCAATTCGATATGTGGACCGAGGAGCAAGTGACCTCCTCTTGTCCCTGTCTACTGGCCATGGGTCAGACTATATAAGATTAGCGATGTTAGTGGAAAACATCAAGAAATTCATATGGAGAGGCTCTATCTAAAAGATGCCGTAGCATCTTTCCGTGGAGTTGACGACACATGTAATCTAGCAATGAAATTTGCTAGGTCTTGTTGTAACTGGAGGGATGGTGATGGAGAGTTGGAGGGTTCCCTAGTAGGCTGGAGGTATCTTCGCGTAAGTTCTCATCGTCCCAATTTTGCGGGTTCATCAGACTCGACTCCGCCCTCATCAAGTGGAACGTTCCGTAGTTTTGTGCCTTCAGGAGCATTTTCTTCTGCTTCTCCCTAGAAGTGTTCTTGCTCTACGACTAGGTCTTCATCATTCCCTGGCAACCATAATTAGTTAGCTACTTCAATCCCAGCAACAGCTTTTTTATAGGCTTTGCCTTTTTCAGTTACTCAATTAGCGATCTCAGTCCTATGCTCAGAATCCTCTAGGCCTAGCATAGAATCTATAGATTCCACTGGTAGAATTCAAATTTTGCTCAATCTGTGAGCGATACAGCTAGGGATGCCATCTGTATTATATTCTGGAGGGAATATTAATAACATATGAACATGGTGGGCTCGGATACTCCTAGCAAAGTCATCAAGCCTTCTGAAAATAGCGAACAGACGTTTTGCCGCTCATACCTTGTCGACACCCTTCCTAAGACTCCATGATTTTAAATACACGCTCCCCGAAACGCGACTATTAAATTCTACCCAGATATCCTTCTCTTCAGAAAATGAGGTCCTATTTCCTTGAATGCGTCAGTGCTCTCTAGCAAATTCCTCCTTATATATAGCAGGGCTAGCTCTAAGACAGGTACCAACTTCTGCTGATATGAATTTATTATACTACTTTACACTGAAACCAACTGGTACCAACACCAATTATATTTTGACGCTCACAGTGACTCATTCCAATGTAATCCGCAATAGTACCAATTCAACTCCATACCATCTCAAATCGACACACAGGTTTTTGACACTAATCTATTCTATTATTAACTCACAGTGGTAAAGCATCCAAATCCTGAATCACTTCGAAGACTTGGATACAGAGATTATAGTTTATCGAACCCGAGTCACCGTCATTTGAGTGTTCATTTGGATGGTATGTTCTGTCACACCTTTTATTACATCCTCGGACTACTGTAATTTCTTCGCTACTGGAGTGAAGAAAAACACAACTCGTCTTACCAAGACGAAACTGGCATATCTTATACTAACCCGGTGACCAAATGGAGCTTACATATGAGACGCGTTACCCTCTGAGCCACCACTGAAGAAATCGCAAAAGATTATCTCAAACGTAAAGGAAATCAACTTGCAGCAGGAAAATACAGGACGTGAATGCATACAAGCAGGGTGTCCAGGACAGCAAGAAGATTGATATCAGCTCCAAGGCAGAAGCGATGCACTGCCGATTAAAACGCACTTGATAAGCCTATGACTCCGGAGAGTCTGATGCGCGGAAGCGAAAGTTCGGATGTCAAGGAAACACTAGGTTCCATGATTTTCCTTGACACTGATGGAATCAGACCAACATCTCAGTGCGAGAGTAAGCCAGATGTTGAGTTGACTCGACGACGCTTGTCATGGATGAAGATAATGCCGCCAAAAGTGACACCATTCACTATAAAACAATGCCCATAAACAACACCAAGCAACGAACAGAGTCGCCACCCGTGTCTGAACAGGATCCCGCCGAGAGTGTGTCCTTCCTGGATACGGTCCACCAGATAGTCGACATCATCCACCTGCTGAACAAGTATCAAACCAATCTGCCACGCACTGTCCATCAAAGGATCCTACAGAGTCTTCACACCACCCAGAAGCCGGTCATGGACTTAACTGCCCATCAATAGTCGGACAGGAGGATGTGATGGATATACTGAAGAGAGGATCTGCCACAAATCAGCGGTATTCCATACTCAACATGCTGGAATATATCAGCGCCTCAAAGTAGTACGACAGTCAGATTAAACTTACCAAGCGCACAATCTATACCACAGAGAACAAACCTGTAGGTAAGAAGGGAGCAGCAACACATATACTAAACCACATCACCCAGGACTCTAGCTTGCTGAGTAGAAAGACCATTATTAACCAGTTCTCCTAGGGGAAGAGGTTACGCGAGCTTGTCAAAAAGGTTAGACTAGGGATTCTGATTAGCCCTAAGATTTGGTGAGTTATAATAAATCAGGTGATTTTATATGCTAACTATACACCTAGGGAGTATATAAAGAGAAAGGGACCTCAATTCAACTAGTTAGTCTAAGACTTCTAAGTAGATGCTTAATAATTGGCACTGTTTCAAATCTTTGCTCCATAGGTGGAATAACTGGTCCATAGAGGCTGTACGAATCTGGAAGCATTATACGGAGCTTTGAAAAACAGTGATCTTATTTCTAAAGATAAATTAGAAAAGATGAAAGCAAAACATCAATTAGAATCTATAAGACACCCGCATATAGCTTCTCTAGGGTTATAGTCAAACTAATAATCCACAGGGCTCAACTTCTGCATTCACTCTAAGCAAGGCCGTCGACCAACTAACCAGTCAGGTCAGCATACAATTGTTCAACAAGCGGAAACTGGATGAAAATGACATGATCACAATCAATAGAAGCGTAGAACTCTCAATCGATATATTCACACGACTCCGGGCAGGGGAATAGCTTGATTCTTGGGCCATCATAGCAGCTATGCGTATTTCAGACTGACCAAATTTTGTCCGATTTGGTGAGAGCATTCTATTAGACAGCATCAGAAGACACGGCCAGATGTGATCAATTAAACAGCCTTTTCAGGCTTAGGTGAAAAAGATCGAAATGTTCCGGAAAGAAGCAGAAAATAGCACGCCTCTTATATTCTACTGTCCTATCAATCATAAGAATTTGTATTTTACACTGCTCGAGATCAACGACAGTGAAAGAGCTATTCAACATTATGACTCACAAGCACCATGGACCGCTAGGGATAGCACAGAGAAGACAAGGGTTACATACCTGGTTGAGGTCAGTATCTCTACAAGTGGGCAAATACATTTACTGATGATGATATAGGAAGAATTTGGCAATCTAGGATACAAATATACCGAAGCGGTAAGCCCTCATTTTATTGATATTGTGAATTCACCACTGACCTGCGTAGCCTACACCGCAACAGCGCGATGGCTGGAGTTGTGGCACTCGAGTGGTGCTTCAAATGACTAGCCAATGGACTTGATATTGGGTCCTGGGATACCGTGCTAAGCTCGGAACGCATGAATATGGATATTGTAAGCGGGCTTAAGGCATCTGTTGAGTCAAGTGCTATGCAGAAGTATAGTCGTCGCCGTAAATATATATCCAAGAGAAACGTATGAACTCTAGCTCCGTTGATTGAGGAAAATTCAGAGCAGAAATAGGTGGTATATTAGATGGATACAAACGCGTTCATGTTTTTATTAGCTAGTCCGAGGAATGCTACGTACTCACCACGGAAAATCTATAGCTCCTCTACCTGAAGTTATATCTACCTAACTAGGTCTAGCGCTATTTTGGCTTGCATATAGAGACTCGCCGCTACTTGTTCAACTTTCTTTTTATACACACTCATTCTTCACTCTAAACACTCATCATGGGTGATGGTGTTCGTCCAACTCAGCTAGAATACAAGCGAGTCTTGCAAGAAAGCTTCAAATATTGGTCTATCTATAGAAAAGCTGCTGATGCCTCGTCCTTGCTTCCTCCTCACTCTGTTAACTTGACATCACTTCTTGGCCGAATACCTGCGTTTCTCGCCAGTGGACGATTGTCCGATCGTGAAAAATTCTCATTTAAATGTCAGGAAAGAGAATCCCAGGGGAAACATGGTCTTCTGACAAGTGGACATTCGATTTGGAGGACATCGAACGGGGACTGTAACACGGAACCTAAAATCATTCCATTACAGCTGCTGCTAGCTGTTCCAGAACCACTGAAGATAGTATTCTCCGACAACACTCCGCTAGCGACCTGGCCAGGAGTACAGGGAATATCTGCAAGTGGCGGGGTTAACTACATCACCCCTTTGTTCCTAGCGTGGGCGTATATCTTGTCAGCCAAGTGGCTTGAGTTGCTAGGCCATTCTTCTAGTCACGCTTGCAAACTGCAGTATCTTGACGGCACACCAAGCTAAAGTACTCCAAGCTTTGATATAGGCTACGAAATCGATGAAGATGAGAGTTGTTGGTGGAAGGCAGTATTATCGTTTGGTTGGAAAATGACCACGAATTATGAGGGCAGGGTATACCTCTCTCCATGGTCTGTCACCGCCTCTGATACACCGTTTCCAGGTGAAGAATTCCAATCGATTGATTCAAATGCACCATCATGCGAGACCGCCTTCGCGTATGCCACTCGCTTCTGCATGCATTATGGCCTTCATGACCAGTCCTCTGCTGCTCTAGCCGCTGCCCTCTATATTCCTTCCCTAAGTGGTAGTACTGTGCCGCTTCCAATGCTAAAGAACCCAACGAAACCCGGAAGATTACCGCCTACAGATTCAGTACACGCATTCTCAGATTCATTTTTTGAGCATGCGGAGTTCCTTCCATACTACATGACATTGAGTTGTAATACATTTGGAATGCGGTCGCTTCTGTGTAGCACCTTCTTTAATGCTGACATCGAATGTAACCTGGTTAGCGCTTGGCTGGAGCCTTGCCTTACGGTGGTCGATCCTTTGATTAAAGGTGAAGACTTTACAACACTTGCCACTTTGTTGGCATACAAGCAACCTCATATTGCGGCGCTCTGGCTTGGTGCGATGATCGTTGGAATGGCAAAGTCGGTGATACGGGATATTCGTATCGGCTTGTTCGCTCTTGACTTGCATGCTGCAGCGTGGACCTCCACAGTGGAGTCTTTTATCACCATAAGTGTTGGAAAAGCAGAGGAGAAAACTATATTACGAGAAGACGAATGTCGGCTTCTGTTCATTGTAGGAAGCGAGAGTCATACAAGACCGCCCCGTTCTCCTTGGAAGCCATTCGGCAACACACCTCTTGAAGAGGCCGAACTCGAAATTCA
>NHZS01000493.1:0-93127 GCA_002775195.1 Talaromyces adpressus
GCACGTGCGTTTACGATCCCTAAAGAAGTGGCTCGTTTACCAGAGTATAACTGAATGGGCCGACTTTCCCCTATGAGGAAATTATTTAGAACGGCACATGATCAACGAAAGGGACTATTTAAGGTCCGGTTAACAGCCGTCTGACCTGAGGTGCGAGATGAGTTGCGCAGACTCGAGCAGATGCTCACTTGCAAGACATGCTGATTTTATAACCTTGGAAGGGTGGGACGGCTGTTTATACGAAGTTCTTATAATTTTGACCCCAGTAGGACCGTTGAGTTACGTAGATTGAGCTTGTACAATGTTACAATTCGTTGTTTTGTACTATACCGACTACTTATTCTCCGTACTTTTGACGACCAAATTCTGTTGTCAAACAAACCTTTAACCCACCAGGAATCTGATGTCGAGCAAATAGTCGATAATCCTCGCTAATGTTCTCAAACTCGTCTAAGAATGAAGTCTAAGCGTCAGAGATTTACTTAGTCTGGTTGCATGTCAAGCGGTACTTACCATCGTACGTAAACATCCATGAAGGATCATATTTTCCCTGGATCACGAGGTTAAGCAGATGCGGATAGTACTGTGGAACTCGTTGTCAAACACTTTCATATGCCGTGGAATTTCAGGACCATACCTTAGGACCGAAATGTTGCCCGCCTCTCACGGTAATGCCCTTTTCCATAAGCATTCCGATAGGAAAGTCATTGGTGCCCCAGAAGAAGTCGCCAATCAGCGCAATGTGCCCTCCTTTACGAGTAGATTTGAGGACTGCATGAACGGTATCGCCACTGTCCGACTCGGCTTTCATATACCGCATTGCCGCATGCTTTGGCGTGTTTATGCTACGGAAACCGCTGGCTTCTATACCGCAATCTAGCCCGTGAGGCTGGATCGATAGAATGTAATCGGACACATTGGGATGTGCCACCACATCAACCGGGATCATACCAAAACTCTTTGCAACCTGTAATCTGGTTTGATCTTTGTCGACTGCAAATATCTTACTGGCTCCACGCAGTTTTGCAAGCCGCTGAATCGACAAACCCACGGCTCCGCAACCCCAGACACCCACAATGTCACCTTTCCCGACTTCGGCTAATTCACATCCATGCCATGCAGACGTTGTCGCATCTGCCAAACCCAGGAGCTTCTTCGGAGGAATGTCGTCGGGTGCTTTTATGCAAGTCAAATCTGCGTTTGGGACACGACAATACTCGGCTTGATCACCGGAATATCCACCCATCAATTCTGAAGAACCGAGGATACCAGAAAGTCGATACCCGTATTTGGCCTCCATCTCCTCGGACCCGTTGGTAGTATCACATAATGCGAATTGTTGTTTCTCGCAGTACCGGCATTTTCCACAGGCGATGATGGGCAGGATAATAACCCGATCGCCGACCTTGAGTCGATTCACGGCGCTTCCAACCTTTTCCACAAAGCCAATGGCCTCATGACCTACGATCCTCCCCTTCTCCATGGACCTGTCTAGATCGCCTTCATATATGTAGAGGTCCGAGCCGCAGATTGTAGTATGGGTAATCCGAACGATGGCGTCGGCTGGTTCGGTGATGGATGGTTTTGCAACCTCGGCGACTTCAATCTGACGTCGACCCATCCATAAGGCTGCTTTCATAGTCTCTGTTGGGTGAGGTTTATATTGTGGAGTAGAAATGGGTCGCCTAGGTGTCTGTGTGTTAGCTCAGCTGATGCCTAGTTTGATGCACTGGGGATTAGTAGCCATACTGTTGTGTCTCCGCCATCATGTTTGTTGTCTAAGACCGTGTCTTTCGTTTTGCTTCCAAGGTTTGGTATATCGTAAATGAGAATATGGGCTGTTCTGAAAGACACAACCCCCGTATCAGATATAAAACAATTCTATGTTGCCAGTTTGGTTTCTCTGAACGGTAGCATTGCTCTTCTTAAAGCTATAAAGCACGGGAAATGCGTAGTTTGTAATGAAAGTTTCATACTGAGAATTGAGTTCTCTGACGGTCGTCTCAACCATATTTCGTGGCAAGCGGAATGCGAAGCCGAGATGATTTATTGCTTTCATCATAGCGATCATACTACAGTTTTCGTTATTGATACATTGCCACGGGTTATAACATACTGGGAAATCTGTGGTCAGAACAGAAATATCTTTCCATTGTGTGACATCAAGCTTGGAAGCTTACCTAGGTAATGTATATCTATCAACTTGGCCATTAAGTACATGACGGCATGGATTGAGATCTCTGGGCTATATTAAGCGATCATAGCACTGATATGAAAAGTGCTAATTAGCTTCTAATGATTTCCAGTACTTAGGTATGTTGCCACCCGTACTCATACTAGATATACGACGGTGTCGAGTTGAGTCGCCATACATTAGGTCATGTCGCGGCTGCTTAGCTATAAACTCAAATTCAATATTAAGCTTGCTATAAATCGAGGGTTGCTTGATTGGTCTCCCGTTTGCCATATCATGTGGCGTCATGGCGTTCGAGTCATAAGACTCACTCACATCCTGCGTAGACTAAGACTATGTAACATAAATAAACAGACCAATCCTTTTCGTGTGTGGCGCCCCAAGATGTAGTACTCATAATTTTATACTGGTAATCCATGATACTTCACATAGTTAAAAACAATAGAAGACATCCCAGTCCTTTGCATGAACCATACAAGCATATGGGAACAGCCAGGATAGCATTTTCTCCCCATCTTCTGTTAATGGAGTGCCGAGCTCTTACCTGGCATATTTGCGGTCCTAACTGTGGATGATATGGACAAGTTATCACTATGATTCCAATGTAAGGAAGTTTCTGGCAAATCCTTGCGAAAAGATTTCGTACGTGACTGCATAATTATTAGAGTTAGATGCACGTTGTACGGAGATCACAGAGTAGTGAGATTTTAAATGTGATACCCCATGATACTACCCCAGACACTATGGAAGATGCTACTTCTTCGTTAACCACTCACGTAGCACATAGCTGCAGCATACTCGAACTTAGAGTCTATCAAATAACCTCCTAGCGCGGGATCGGCATCTCCAAAACCGAGCCTAAAGCTGCTTCATAGTATTATACATCTAGGTAACTGCCGGACCGTCCAATGAACATAGTAAACTGGCAAGTGCTTACATTGGCTAAGTCAGTGGCTTAAGCTTAGTGACAATGCTAAACAGGCTAATTTTCTGCACCAACCCGCTAATACCACAACCGACCAACCCGCGTACTAGCTTGTAGATTAACTTGTATGCTACGTAATCCGTTGTTTCGTGACCCTAATTCTAGATTCGAGTGTGCCACGATAGCTCAGAACTTGAAATACTACAGTACCAACTACTAGTGAAGCATAATGCTGATTGTGACGTTAAATGGCTACTGACTCCTTCACATACAGAACTATGCTCCATTGGTCCGTCGTTTTGGTTTCGCAGCATTGGGCATAAATTTGCAAGTCAGATGCTCTGCGCAAAACCGGTAATAGTCAGGTGATATGTCTTTCTTTCTTTCTTTCCTTCTTTCTTATTCTTTACGGGGTAGTAATACCGGGGGAATTGGAGATGGGATGCGGAGTCAATAATTTGACCGGCACTTGGGTAGATGCCTGCAATGTCCCATGGGGCTACTTGTCTGTGGCTTAATGATCCGTCGCACTAGACATTAATCGAGTAGCTAATTGGCGGATTTCAACCATACCTCTGATATCGCCTTGGTCCCGTTTGCACATAATATGCCTGATGCATACTAGAGCCTTACAGGAGTAACACTAATAGCGAAAAGGTCCAAGCCTTCTCACCCACCCGTTCTGATGTGACTGTACACGGGGGAAAGGGAAAATTCAGGCAGATTGATTGGAGACGCGTTTCCATAAATGTTTGGTCCGAGGCATCGGTGCTTGTGGCGCTGGTGCCAGTATGCCTGCGCAGAGCCCTGAGCCAAGCGGAATGTTCAGCACTAGACTTGATGAAGAGTATTAATGAGGAAATACCTGTAGTTTACCTTTTTTCGTGACCATTTTGACTCGAATGTATGTATCATCGAGCAGCAAGCAGCCGATTATTTTCCACACAGCCCACACAAAGAGCTGCTGCTCAACCGCGATGTTACCATGGGCTCCACCTCAGGCCTGTTGACTGAAATGGGAAGAAATTTCAAGGTCAGAAAGGCCTGGTCACTGGGCGCGTGAGTAGTACAAATGAGCCCTTCTCCCCTCAGAGTTGGTTAATGAATAAACAACAGTGCCGTTCCACGCCTCTTTCTTCCTCGTGGAGTGATTTTCTTTTTGCCTGAACAAGAACCTCGCTGGTGGTAGACTCGGAGCAAAATGCATTTCCGTTCCTTGGTTGTGTCTAGCATATTCCTTGCTAGTACAGGCGCGGAGCAATTTCAAATCCCAGAAGTGCAGAGTGCAGTAAGCTCTGCCCTCAGCGAGTTCTCCGACTATGTGCACTATGACGGACCAACTGGAACTGCAGCTGCAGCTGTAGCATCAGCCACTGCAGAAGCACATGCTCTCCAAGCGGCGGCTGTGGATGATCCATCTTTCTGGTTGGCCGATATTGCTCATCAAGGGTTTGCACCACATGCAGAGAGTGGATATGTGGTTTTTAGGAATGTCAAGGACTATGGTGCTGCTGGTGAGTGAACAGCTTGACATTAGTACGGAAAATATGAAGCGGAATCATGTTAACAACGGCTGTATGATATAGGTGATGGTGTGACTGATGATACTGCCGCCATCAACAACGCCATTAGTGGTGGTGGCCGTTTTGGTCCTTCGTCCGGAGAGACGTCCTCGACAACCCCTGCTATCATCTACTTCCCTGCCGGCACTTACGTGGTCTCGTCGTCAATCATAGACTACTATTTCACTCAGCTGATCGGTAACCCCAATTCTCCTGCTGTCCTCAAGGCAACAGCCGGTTTCACTGGCCTCGGTTTGATTGACGGAGATCAATACCAATCCAGTGGTAGCCAAGGTTGGACATCAACAAACGTTTTCTATCGTCAAATTCGAAATTTGGTTCTAGATCTCACTGCTATTCCGGCTTCCGGCGGATCAACTGGTATTCACTGGCCTACTGCTCAGGCCACAAGTCTGCAGAACGTGCAGATTAAGCTCAATGCCGATGCGGGTACACAAGCGCAGGGTATTTTTATTGAAAATGGTAAGTAATCACTGGTTACTTCTGTTGACAAGTTGCAAGTAAATAAGACTCTCGTTTACACGTTTCTTCGGCTTTCAGGTTCTGGTGGTTTCCTCACTGATGTGACTATCACTGGTGGTCTCTACGGTCTAAATATTGGCAACCAACAATTCACTATGCGAAATGTCGCCATTTCGAATGCCGTGACCGCCATTAGCCAGATATGGAATTGGGGTTGGACCTACTCGGGTCTTACTATTGACAGCTGCACAACTGCCTTTGATTTCTCTATTGGTGGCTCCTCAGCCATTTCCGCAGGATCCGTGACAATCATCGACAGCACCATTAGCAACACTGATACCTTCCTCAAGACCTCATGGACTACTAGCTCCTCTCCTGCCGGTGCAGGTAATCTCATCATTGAGAACGTGGCGTTGAACAATGTGCCCACTGCGATCCAAGGTCCCAACGGTGTCTACTTGGCTGGTGGTACCACGACAATCTCTGGTTTTGGTCAAGGACATGAATATACACCTACAGGACCCAGTGTCTTGAATGGTGCTTTTGACCCTGTTTCACGTCCTTCCGGGTTGTTGCAAGGTGGTTCATCCAATTATTTCACCAAGAGCAAACCTCAATACGAGTCTTACGGAACCGGCAGCGTGGTAAGCATGCGCAGCTCAGGCGCAAAGGGTGATGGTTCTACAGATGACACCGCTGCCATTCAAGCTGCACTCAACTCCGCAGCAGCCTCTGGACGCGTTGCATTCTTCGATTATGGTATCTACCTTGTTACCGACACCATCTACATTCCTCCCGGATCTCAAGTCGTTGGTGAGGCCTATCCCACAATCATGGGCAGTGGCAGCAGGTTCTCCAACATCGAGCTACCTTACCCGGTCGTGCAAGTTGGTAAGGAAGGTGACTCTGGCAGCGTTGAGGTTTCTGATATTATCGTCAGCACCCAAGGTGGTGCTGCTGGTGCCGTCTTGATCGAGTACAATCTCAATGGAGACCAAGGATCTGGTCTTTGGGACGTTCACACTCGTATTGGTGGCTTCACTGGCTCTGATTTGCAGGTTGCCAACTGCCCGAAGACCGTACCCGTCACTACTGATTGCCAAGCGGGCTTTATGTCGCTGCACGTCACGAGTTCGGCAAATAACGTCTACCTCGAGAACAACTGGCTCTGGACTGCCGATCACGATATTGATGATGCCGCCAACACTCAAATTTCGGTCTATACCGGTCGTGGTGCCCTTATCGAAGGCAGCAATATTATCATGTGAGTACTTCTCTGGAATTAGCAGCGGAGGTTGTCTAGCGCCAATATTTTGGTCCTAGATTCCCTTCGACGGCGAGCATTCTCTAATGGCCAATGCTGACAATTTATCAGGTATGGAACCGGCGTGGAACATCATTCGCTCTATCAGTACTCGTTCTCCGGTGCATCCAATGTGGTGGCTGGATTTATCCAAACCGAGACTCCTTACTATCAGCCAAGCCCAGACGCCAAGTCAGGTCCTTATGCGTACAACGCAACCTTGAACGACCCAGACTACAGCAGCTGCCTCCCCGGCAACTGCGATGCTCTCGGTCTTTACGTTACCAAGAGCAACTCAATCTACATTTACGGAGCTGGTTTGTACAGCTTCTTCAACGACTACAGCACAACCTGTTCAAACGCTGGTAACGGAGAAGCCTGCCAGAGCGAGATTTTCCGTGTGGATGGATCGACAACCGGACTGAGAGTGTACACTCTCAACACTGTTGGTGTTACTAATATGGTTGAGGTGGATGGTACCAGTGAGGCAGTGTACTCTGACAACATCAGTGTCTACACTGATGGACTCACGCTGTTTACGTACGACTAGCGGGGTGTTTCAGATACGAAATTCGGTTGCCTGCTTACTAAAAGCAACCTACACAAAAGATGGTTGCTGGGTATATTCGCTGTATATAGTTTTATTCACTTCTTCGTCAATATTTGAGATCAGCTTAACGAACCAAAGCTGTAGAAAACCCAAAATTTGCTCTTTCATAATTTCTTCCCTGCCGTCGAAGCCATAATAAAGAGCCGGATACACGGTGAGATGGTGATTGCGCGTCTTATCGAACAACTTCTAGGGTCTAGACCAGGGCTCGGATGAGGGGCAGTAACTAGAAGATCCTCCTCACGAATTCCTGATTTTCACGACAAACTACCACTTCGGTCCGTGCGACCCCACGTAGACAAAGTGATTTTTCATAACATCGGGCTGTTCTTATCGCCACGACTTTATCATCGCACGTGTTGATACCCCAGTTTTCGAGCAGTTGGTTGATCAATTAGAGGTTGATCCATACCCGATCTGCCAATTATAATTATTGTATGTGCCAGATGTGGAGCTAATCGGAGCCCTTGCAGCACTTATTTTGACTTTATTTGCCGAGCCGGCGCCATGGCGTTTTTATTGTGGGTTCGTGGATCCATCATATCGATCATCCATGGGTGGATGTCTCTTTTCATTTTTCTGTCCTTCCAGAAGGCCGCAGTCAATATATCGTTGCGCGGTTTTCTCGTTCTCTCACTTCCCTACCTTGGTTCGGTCAGTCGGATAAAAACGTGATTTGCAGCCAGTTGCCAAAAACTGGAGTAGGGCTTCCCCGCAGCTAATCAGCGCAGTTTCCACAGACCGTTCGAGAATTGACAACCATGGACAACACACCACGTTCTCGACCAGTGAGCCTGGTCTTCGGCTCAGGCACAGGAACAGAAACAGGGGTTGAACAAACAATGGGTTTGCTCTCTGCTGGCTATGATAGGATGTCCTATCTATTGATCGGCTAATTACCGTAGCGGATGAGGAGCAAAAAAAAAGAAAATTTTCATCGTGCGTCCTGGGAAATGTCTTGAGACGTATGTAGTCAAAGGTATAAGAAGGGCCTTCGGTCCATTGACCGTGTCCTCTCTGTCTTCTCCTCTCCCACCTTGTTCTATATCAACGACAAAAGCTCTTCTTGAAGGGTGTTCATTCTTTCCTTACATTCATTCGTCTTTTGACCAACACTCTCTTTAATAGTCACTCTTTCAGAATACCTATATCCATTCATTTGATATATCTTTCTTTTCCCAAAATATATTCGGAATGATGTTCACCAGGACCATTGCTGCCATCGCCTCTCTCGGCGCCTTGGCTTCTGCTCTCCCTGCTACCATGCAGCGCCGTGACAACGGCACCGCTGGTGGTGTCGATATCGTCAACAACATGGGGAAGACCATCTACCTGTGGTCCGTCAGCAACACAGCCGATGCCGAAATGGTTACTCTCACCCCCGGTGGTCAGGGTTACTCCGAAGACTGGCGCCTCAACCCCAACGGTGGCGGTATCTCCATCAAGATGTCCACCACTCCCGACCAGGCCGATGTCTTGCAATACGAGTACACCTTGTCTGACCCCACCATCTTCTGGGATCTTTCCTGCATCAACATAGGCAGCAACTCTACCTTCACCACCGCTGGTTTCGCCGTTACCTCCAATGACTCCAGCAACTGCCCTTCGGCCACTTGCAAGCCTGGCGACTCTGCCTGTGCTGATGCTTATCTCATCCCTACCGATGACCATGCCACTCACGGTTGCCCCGAGGCTGTCCGCATGACATTGAACCTCGGCTCTTCTCCTGCCGAGTAAGCTGGTCTTGCTGTATATTTGTGAATAAAACTTTTGGATTGTTTGTTTATAGATCGCGATTTTCCTTTGTGGATATTTTTGATTAGCGAACATCCATGTACTTCAGCAATCATGCTGTCATGCGTTATTGCGTGGAATTATGGTGAGGAAGTTATGGTGATGCTAGGGAGTTCAGGCAGGGCTGATTTGTGCTGATACATGATGCATGATACCATGTCCCGACATTTCACGATACATATATAGGAAAAATATATGATAAGTTATTTTACGTTCTCTATAACATAAGATTCATTCCCACGACATGAATCTCAATTCTGTTAAAAAACTAAGCGTCTTGAACGAGGGCTATACACACACAATATATTAACACTCGGCGGCCGAGCCCAAAGGGCAACTACTACTAATCTACTAATACATGCTCTAATATATATGTCGTATCTCCTCGGAGTCTATTCATGATCACTTTTAATATATGCCGTCTCACCTGTCACTATTGTAGTACATGCTTGTGGGTTAGTGATTTTGTTAGTAGCTGTGACACTTGCTCATTCCTAAATCTAGGGTAGCTCTATCGACGTAAAACTAAGCATACAAGAAGGAAGAAGAAGGAGGACTCTGAGCAGCGCTCGCTACAGCTCCCTTTATACCCCGCAGGCTCAATGGCGGTGCCTAATCGGGAAGGCACGACAACAAAGGGATATCCCGTCGTGAACGGTAGTTAGGGTTAGGGTCCGTAGGCTGCGTGACGGTGCCGGAATGAGGCAGGCTCAACTCGCAAGGCCTACGACCGTCACAATATACTACTGCTTTAGATTATAGGCATTAATCCTTTAAGTAGTTAGATTAGTCTTCTTGATCTTATAATTGTGACGGCTGTACACGCTCGCAGCTCAGCATGTATGGTGCAGCCCGGTCTCGTGTGGAAGCCCTAAACCCTAAGGACGGAGATTCCCTTCAACCTCATTGCTTCCTAATTAGGCACCGCCGCGAGGCTTGCGCACCATATAAGAACTGTAGCGAGCGCGTACAAGCTTCCTTCCTTTTTTCTTCCTTCTGTATGTTCGAAATTCCGTCGATTAGCTACTCCTAGATAGAGGAATTGAGCACTGTCACAATAATAAGATTAGCCTTTATAATTCTCTCTGTAACGGCTGTACGTGCTCGCTGCTCAGTGTCTTGTATGGCGCAGCCCGGTCTCGTGCGGAAGCCCTAAGCCCTAACGACGGAGATTTCCTTCAACCTCATGGCTTCCCAATTAGGCACCGCCGCGGGGCTCGCGCACCGTATAAGAACTGTAGCGAGCGCGTACGAGCTTCCTTTCCTTTTTTTCTTCCTTCTGTATGTTCGATATTCCATCGATTAGCTACTCCTAGATAGAGGAATTGACTCTATTAAGCACTGTCAAATAGGAAGGGATATGATGGAGGAACTAGGGATATGTTTTGTTTACTTTATTTTCTTCCTTCCCGTGATGTCTTGTTACTAGATGTACCTCAATGTTAGCCTAGTCGCAATCAAGTGCTACTTCTCTTCCAGATCCTCTAGGAACCCCGACAAGCACAAGACGGTTCCTACGGCGCCAAACGGGATATCTTACAGCACTGAACGGTTCATACAACACAAAACCGGATTCCTTACACTGTTTCCATTCCGATCACTGCTCACAACTCGAAACCTTCCCAATTCACAGGGTGGGTCTCTGTCAGTTCATTTCATCGTCAACCCATTGTAGTCTCCTTTCCCACTACTGGACAATCTTTATTGCCGTTTCTGAAGAATATTTTTCGTACTTATAGTTCTCAGCTAACTATAATTCCAGTTAAAGAGGAAATAATCGTCCAGACCACAGCAATTTAAGCATGGGGCCCCCTCTTCCAAAGTATCTCCGCTCGATCAAAGCAAACCCAGAGGTCAGTTCTACAAAGGTCGGAAATTCTCCTGCTAGTCAAAGTCCCAGCATGCTTTGGCTGTGTACCAGTTCCTAGACGCGGCTCAGTTCGATAAAGTCAGAGGCTAGCTCGTGTCGCTGGAGAGAACGACGAGATAAATTCGTATTTCTTCGGAGGAATAACAGATCGTTCTTCGCTTTCGCAATGCAACTGTTTGTTAAAGATGACTTTTGACAACAGTGTGGTGGTACGGGCTGAAGGTTAACACCACTAGGTGATCTCTCTCATTCACACCAAGACTCGCACATCCCAGAAAGCGAACATATACCGGATATTTTATACATCGACCCGAATTTGTTGCACAAGTTACAGAACCTCAGAACGGAGATCTCCCTACCAAAGGCTTTCTTTACAGGCTTGGGGTTGGCTTCGGGTGATCTGGAACAGACCCCGAGCAACAAGAGTCTATCGCCTACTGATGCTATACATTGGAGCGGGAGCGATGGCTGACGAGTATTTCGGAAAGGAGGGCAAGACAGTGGGACCATTACACGGTCTGCCCATTACACTCAAGGTGCGTTTCTCGTTAAAGGATCACTGGTGGACCATAAGGTCTAGACGAGGAAATACTACTCCGATGAAGAGGGTCCAGCCTGACAACATGGTAGGACATGATTCATGTAAAGGGAGAGTCCTCGACAATGGGATTCGTCTCTCACCTAAAATACCCGGTCGCTGATGAGAACGCCGTCATAGTTGACGTTCTCGACACCGCAGGGGCGGTGTCCTACTGCAAGACCAACCTCCCTCAGGCACTCTTTGTAAGATCCAGGTCATCCTGACTAGGACAAGCTCTTACTGACTTTTTCTTCGGGTCTGTGAATCCTACAACAACGTCTATGGGCAAACCCTCAACCCACATAAGCTGTGCCTCTCCCCTGGTGGAAGCAGCTCCAGCGAAGCAGCCCAGCTCGGCCTCCAGGGGTCCATCATGGGCGTCGATTCGGATGTCGCTGGCTCCGTCTGTGTGCCTGCCATCCTCACGGGCGTGTTTGGCTTCAGGCCAACCATCAACCGCCTCCCCTTCGCGAAGCAGGCTCAGCTGGCCCAGAAGGGATGGACCGGCATCCTCCTTACCTTGGGCCCCATGACACGCTCCACAGATGATCTCACGCTCTTCATGAAGACTGTCATTCAATACCGGCCGTGGATGTACGATTCTACGGCGCTTGCAGTGCCGTGGCATGAGGCTCCCAAGAAGGAAAAGCTGACGATCGGCGTGTGGTTGCAAGACCCGGAGTTCCCCGTCTTCCCACCCGTTGCGAGGGCGATGGCCACGGCCGTGGATAAGCTGAAAGCCGCAGGTCACAATGTTGAGATCATCTTCTCGGCGCCGTCGACAATGCAAGCTATGATGCTCTCCATGTGCTCCTTTGCACTGGACATGCAAGGTCTGGCATTTAAATTCCTCGCGGACGCGGGCGAGGATCCGATTGCGGACCCGGCAGCGATGAACCCCAGTGATTATCTCGATGATGATTTCATTGCGGATCTACGCGAGAATGAGAGAATTACGGCGGATTTGCATGATTACAGACATGATTGGGCGAAGATTTGGTGGGAGTATGATCTGGATGTGTTGATTTGCCCTCTGAGTCGTGGGACGGCGCTGCCACATGGAGAGTTTGGGCCGCTGATGTATTCCATTCTATGGAATCTGCTAGATGTAAGACATGGACCTCGAAAATTTCCACCTTGATTTTCGAGAAGCAGATGTTTGGACGTTGTGAGGCAGGACACTGATTGGATCATAGTTCCCATCGAGTGTCGTGCCTGTCGGTGTATTGATGATACTTTTCAGAAACGGACGGTAAACAGGATCCTCAATAGCACCAAATAGGAAACACTTATTAGTGACACTGAATAGGAACAATACATTGGGGATTAGTTGAAATTACTAGAACACTTCAGCTTTAACTTACTGTTTTCCAAATTTGAATCTCGAAAAATGCGGCAAGTTTTGAATAGGCGATATCTTATACGTCGTATCCTTATAATAAAAGTCCCTGTAATGCCATCTAATATCAACTTGCCTCTTAAAATTGTCTCCTTAATTTACGGATGGAAATGATCAACTCTTCCACCACCAATTGCCTACAGGGGCCTCCACTTTACGTGAGACATGGTTCGTCAGTCTCCTATTACCCAAAATCGTGTTCTAATGAGGCGTCAGACTGGAAATGGATTCAAAATTTCTATGAGTGGCCACTCTTGGAAAAGCTGCCAACTAAGATAGCGGTCTATCTTCCAACCTGAATCCCAAAGATGTACCTACATCGAACTAGCTCCAGAAAATATTGAGCCTTTGCAGGCCCGTTTTTGGTTTTGGCAACGGCTCTGGGTTGGCGCGGGCGTTGTTGATGAATTCTTGAATGGGAATTTCTGTTAAGGCCGGTATTTTTGTTTTCTTCAACCATTTGTATCCAAAGTACAAAGTAATCACAATGGGTATGTTGAGATACGATGAGACAAATGTTTGGGTACTCCAGTGACCATGGAGGAAGGTCGCGTAGCCATTAGTCAACACGATGCAGATGAAAAATGCCAGCACGACCCACGTGAAGTAAGGTTGGAACGGCGCTGCCCAAGGTAGATCTCTGCGATCGATTTTCTGGGCCTTGCATCCGTAGTAGAGACGGAGGTATGTGGCTAAAATCACAATCCAGTTGACTAAAGTCGAAATGGACACCAGGCTCTGTAGCCACTGAAATACTGTGGATGAGGTGCTTGAAAGAGACATGTACCCGAGAGCAATAAAAGCGCCCAGAAGAGTCACGGGGACCCAGGGGATATGAAAGCGATTCAGACGCAAAAACGCCTTGGGTGCCAGATTTCTCTTAGCGAGTCCATACATTGCCCGACTACCGTACAGCATGTTGGAATTGGCCGACGACCAGGCTGAAGTGATCACAATCGCGTTGATGATGTGTGGGACCACCTTGACTCCGGCGTTGTTGGCAGCGATGACAAAGGGCGAAGCTGCAGTGCCGGTCTGCTGAAGAAGCTCGGGACTATCAGATGGGACAACGAGCGAAACCATGAGAATGGAGATGACGTAGAAAAGCAGGATTCGGATGAAAATGCGCTTCGCTGCAATGGGGATATTCCGTCGTGGGGACCTCGTCTCAGCCGCCGCGTACGTAAAGGATTCTATGTTGGCATAGCTGTATGCAGCATTGGTCAAGGTGGTCCAAAATCCCATGAAGCGTCCCAAGCTTCCAGGATATCCAAGATATTGGGTGAAAGGTCCCGGATCTCTCCAGTATCTGAACCCAATGGTCTCATGATTTGGCCCGCCACCGCTGGTGATGACCAAAGCCATAAGATTCACGCCCACAATAAGGAAGATTTTGAGCCACGCAAAGAAGAACTCAAGTTCCCCATAGATACGCACGAAGACGATGACGCTGGCGATGATGACGATGCCGAAAACAGTAATCCACTATAAATAGTGTGATATGATCAGCTTCAGAATCACATTGTAACAGAAAAGAGGCACTAGGAAAGGAGAGTGGGGAGACATACGATGGCGCTATTAATGTCAATCCAGAAGTCGACTAGCACAGACGCTGCAACTATCTCAGCAGGCGTCCCAATGAGAAAGCCATAAACCACATTCCAGCCGTTCGCAAACGCAAGTGCGGGATCACACCAGAGATCGGCATAGCGAATGATGCCACCGCTCAGGGGCACAAGAGCCCCCATCTCGCCAATAGCGAGGCAAACAGCGCAGACTGCGATGCCCATGAAGCTGTACCCTAGGAAGGCACCTGCAGGGCCCGCATTGTGAATAGCGAGACCAGAGCCGAGAAAAAGTCCAGTACCAATGCAGCCAGCCAACGCGATCATCTGAATGTGTCGCTCATGCAGGCCCTGTTTAAGGTCATGTCGTTCCACGAAGGTTTCATCCGTCGAACCGATGGCGGGTTCCACGTCGAACGTTCCCTCTTGTTTGTCGTGGATTTTTTGATCCATCGGAGGTGGAAGATATACTTGTCTTGAATCAAAAAAGGATGATGATCGATGTCGTGGCAATTACCTAGGACTTATTTAGGGATGCTAGACAAGTCGAGAAACACCTTGGAACGGGTAGACAGTGTAGTACTATGGAAGACAAAAGATAGGAAGGCGAATTATATCACCGGTTTGATGAATCGAAAGTGTGTCTTACTATGAATCCTGAATGCTTATATAGCACGGTAGGCGCATATGGCACGGATATCTCGATTCCTTGTAAATCCGGGGAACCCAAGGTCGGCATGCAAAGAAATGCTTGGGAGAACCGAGATACAACCAGAGGATTCGATGTTGCGCAACGGAAACCCCGAGCGAGATAGGAACCACGAATGATAGCCATTACTCAAATCATATTATACACGATATGGATTTAGTTTCCAAGGTTGTCAGTTGATACTAAACTATAATTGCAAGCTCACTAACGCCCATAACAGCGGGTCCAAAGATAAGCGGTTAAATTGTCGAAACAAGTTCAACAGAAAGCTCCAATATACAGATTTCAGAGTTTAGCAGATTTAACAGACCAAACTTCAGAACATGCGATACGATACGTGGTAGTGTACTATCTCTAAATCCCGTACGCGAAAGTCATCTTGGGGATACTTGCGCAGGGTTTGTCCGCTGCATAGCACAGTTCACTTAAAGGCTACACTGCGGGAAAAACTCGAGAGACACAACTGTCTAGCTGCAAGATGGCCGATTTCCACATTTCACGACGGGGAGCGTATAATGTGAAGTATCGAGATACTTTCGAGGATCAATCCGCGCAACACCAAGAGCTATGGACGCCGAATAACCCAAACGGACGGTATTGTTGCCTTCTAACCAGTCAATGCCTCAATTATGAACCGGGAACTAATCGGCTTGTAGCATCTTAATGGATGTCGCTGAGAACAGCCTATTACATGACGAGGTAGCAGAATTTATTTCCTGTCGCGTACGTACTCCCCTATCCAAAGGTAGATGACAGGAAGAATAGAATGACTGCGACGTGAGAAGGCGGGATGGGCGGTGGCCGAGAAAGACAAACTCAACTGACAAAAGTCATGCAGATCAAGGTCGAACCGAACAATCACCTAACTTATGGCAGTGGGCCACGGGGCTCATTGCGCCTCAAAAGTGCAGCAGCATTCTTCTTGGAGGCTAGTTTCAAGGCACATGAGACGGTGAAGAGTGAAGATCTGCTTGTATTTCCGGGACTTGCAGGTGCTATAGATGCGTTGACATGGGCCATCTGCGACCCTGGTGAAGGGATTCTAGTCTGTCTACCAATGTACAATGGTTTCAACGTGGACATCCCTACTCGGACTGGGGCAGTTGTAGTTGAGGTCCCTTTCCATTCCGTGGACGGTTACTCCGGTATTGAGGACGTATTTGAACCCGATATGAACCGAAAAGCTCTCGAAGCCGCAATGGAGCATTCCAAGAAGAATGGTGTCAGTATCCGGGCGTTATTGATTTCTCAGTAAGCAATATACACTGTCCATAGCTAAAGGCTCAGGAGACGAGAGAAGGCTAAAATCACCCAATAACAGACCACACAATCCTTTGGGCAGGTGTTATGTCAGTGGGCGCTACCCGGTCTACCCCGTCCTTCGAATCTGTTATATACTAACTGAATATGTACATGGCTGTACCTATAGCCTCCGGAGACCCTTATTGAGATGGCTGCTTTCTGTGGCCGGCATGGGATTCATTTTGTCTCGGATGAAATTTACGCACACTCAGTATTTGACAACCCTGCTCTTCGTCACTGGCCTACCTTTACTTCGGTACTGGCGCTTGATATTTCCGCCCTTATCGATAAAAGTATGGTACACATTTTATACGGGGCAAGCAAAGATTTCTGCGTGAATGGACTTCGCTTGGGGCTTCTCTATTCTAGAAATACTGCTCTTATCGGAGCTATTGCGACGAACTGGTATGAATGACTACGGAATTTTGGAGTTGAGAGTCAATACCGACGGTTGAATGCTAACATGTGACGATCGAAGTGTATTCTCCTGGGTTCCCCATATTGTTCAAGACATTTGGGCCTCCATGCTTGAGGACCAGAAATGGAGGCAGGAATTTTTTGCTAAAAACCAATCTATGATGGCTAGTAACTATGCCCTCGTCGTCAAGTTCTTCAGGGACCAAGACATCAGTGTCTTTCATATGTGAGTACCCACTCTCTATCGCGGCTTTTACCTCAAAAGTGCAAAATCAACTATCTATCATACTGACTCTCAATTAGGAATGCAGCCACCTTTGTTTGGGTAGATCTCCGTCGTTTTATGCTACCACGAAACATGCGAGGTTGTGATATGTATCCTACGCTTCGAGTGACTGCTCCAAATATTACTCTTCATCAAGAGCAAGAGACAATAATTGTACAGACCTGCCGTGAAAATGGCGTGATGATCAAGCCAGGAAGTGCCTACAAGACCGAGGAGCTAGGTTGGTTCAGGGTCACCTTCACACTCCCGGAGAACGTTCTCCGCGAAGGACTCGAAAGGATTCGAAAGTCTCTGAAAGAGATTGAAACTTTGGGTGGTGGGGTCACTAGACTGTAGGAATTAGGAGCTTTTACCATTTGAAAAAGAAGTTGATATCAGGTTTTGTAAATTGTGTTAGCATTGCATTCGTCAAGGTCACAAGGTTTGGCCCATGAGTAACAAACTTTGACTTCTTAAGTGATCCCCCGCTAAGAATTTCTTCGTTGTATCCTTTATTTGCTTTAAAAGGATCTAACTGCTAAGCTGCCTGATGCATCCAATAAGAATTGCGCAATGTGTTGCTAACACCGACTAATGTTTTTTTATAGCTAAAGTCGAAACGCTTTTAGAGACGATATTATATAAAATAGATAAGACCAAGATACTTAGCTAACCCCCGGAGCCTTGTCTTGAACGCACCAAATCAGAGAAGAAACATCTATCGTAAATAATAGTAGCCACAGCATGTAACAAAGGGAACTATGTAGTGAGAAAAGGTGATGATGTACAGAAATGCAGGCAAACAGTATATCGTAGTCGATGAGGAGGGATTTTCAAAGATACGAGCCTATCTAAAATACTCAAAACTATCTATTTCAAGTAGCCAAGCCACTTTGGTTGAAGTGACAGCATGGTTTCCAACAATTCTTCAGCTTTGTCGACATTGTCCACAACTGGATCGAGAAGAAGAGCCTGTAGTGCTGCCTTCTTCGACTTTGAGAGCACTGCTTCCGTAGTCATCTCGTTAACAGACACCTGGAGTCCCAGCAAACCGCCAAACGCTTTAGGGTATGACGCGAACTTATAACCGTGAATGCCATCCTTGTCAATAGTAGCTGGGACCTCTACCATCTGGCTACGGGGAAGATTTCCGATAAAGCCGTCGTTTGCAATGTTGACTGCCATCTCAAAGTGGCCTGTGTTGTTCACAACACCCTCGATAATGGGCACTACGCGCCAGTACTCTGATGCGGGAGTTCCATCGGCAACTCGGCGCTCAGCCTCGGCAAGGTTCCCAGTTGTGTCTGACTTGTAGCTGTTGTAAAATTCCATGATTCCACGATGGTCAACCGCGCTGGCGGCCCAAGGAATATACTCCCCAAAGTGGCTGTCGGTGGTGATGGGGAGATAGTCGAACTTCTTCAGAACATGCTGGAAGAGACGGCGCTCCCCGATATATCCGAAAACTGCAGGAGCCTTCTCGAAATAGGCCGGAGCCTTCTCGCGAATATCAGGGTATGCGTCCTTGCCGGAGTCCTTGTACTTGGCCTCAACTAGGACACTAAAGTGGTTGAAGCCTCCAGCCTTGAGGTCTAGATTCTCCAGGGGAGTGTTTAGAAGTTGGGGGAGATGTTCCAGGAGCGAGTAGACTTCGTGACAGATGCCGACAACTTTCATTGCTGGGTATTTGGTATGAATGGCGTGCATAATGCGAACCATTGGATTGCTGAGGTTAAAGACAAGAGCCTGTGGACAGATCTGCATGATCCGTTCGCAAATTTCGAGGATCGGAGGAATGATTCGCAGCGCATGGAACAAACCACCGGGGCCACCGTTCTCGCCATAGACTTGTTTGATACCGTACTGCATGGGGATCTTCCAGTCTTGCTCCCAGAGCTCGTGTCGGTTACCGACCTCGATGGAGATAACGACGAAGTCCGCTCCGTCGAGAGTCTTGTCAAGTTCAGTGTACGCCTCAATGGTGAACGGGAGATTATTCTTCGTAATGTGATCCTGCGCCACTTGCCTAACCAATTGGAGGGAGTCGGGGTTGATATCATTGAGGACAAGTGTGCTGCCAGCCAGGACCTTCGACTTGAGGACGTCACCGATGGCACCGAGGCCAAACATGGCGCTGCCGGCACCGATAAGAGCAATTCTCGGACTCATCTCGTCGAGGTGTAATGATCTTCACTTTCAGGGAGGACAGGGACCGCTCGTTACTGGGCGTTGCAGTACTAAGAAGCTTGGATATGGTGGTCTAACAACACTAAATACTAAATCTCAGAACTTGAAGGGAAGACGTCACTTTTTATACTAAAGTGTGCAGTGATTTCAGAAAAAAAGTGCAGAGGTTTCTGGAACCCTTCCCAAGGATAGAATTGGGAATGTTGTCATGCACAGAACTACGTATAGGATTATCAGCTTCAATCGGTCTTTACGCACCTCATGGCACATGTGGACCGAGCTATACACTGTTAAATTGCCATGATCCTAGACTCCCTATAATCGGCCAAATTGCGTTACGCTCTCGATGCTGGTTGGTTAGAGTTAGTTCGAATTCAGAACTGCAAAACTGATAAACTATTAAAAATTGCTAAACTGCTAAACTGCTAAGCTGAGTGGATGCACATCAACGAACATGTGAAATAACAAATCGGAATATAGAAATTATAAATCAGTCAAATGATCACTACTCATTACTCGGGAATGTTACTTCGGCGTCAAGGCTGAGAAGACTCCGTTCTATAGTAATTCGAAGCACCCTGACGATACCATGTCACGCCCTGATTCCCTTCAGCCTTTTTCGTTTCTCCGAACCGGAGCCGTGATCCAATCTTGGTATATTGAAGGAATCGACATTGTTCTTGGGTTTCCCACCGAGGAACTATATCAGGCACATAATCACTACTACTTTGGCGCGACTCTAGGCCGTGTGGCTAACCGCATCAAAGGCGCTCGACTCACTAATTTGAATGGCCGAGATTATAGCCTCCAGCCGAATGAGGGCCCAAATATCCTCCATGCTGGTGTTAACAGTTGGGGCCACAAGATCTGGGAAGGGCCCACCAAGGTGCCTGCGCACAAGATTAACGATCTCGAAGGAGTCACTGATGAGCAGAGCATTCAATTTCAACTCCTAAGTGAGGATATGGATGAAGGCTTTCCGGGGACAGTGCTGGCTACCATTATATATACTGCAGGCTGGCAAGTTACCTCTCAAGGGGAAAGAGTTAGTGTGCTGGAGTTGTCCTACGAAGCTGAGCTTCTGGCGGACGCGGAGGAGACGGTGATCAATATGACTAACCACTCGTAAGATTTCCAACCCCCTGAGAATTCCTTTTATATATGAATTCGATTTGACCGTGGCTTTGGTGACTAGATACTTTAATATTTCTGGCAATTCTACCATAACTGGGACCCAAGCATCGATATGTACGACAAAGCATCTCCCAAAGGACTCTGAAAATATTCCTATTTCCGGACCAGTTCCTTTCCCTGGCATACAGGCAAAAACTCCCTTTATAATTACCGAAAGCTGGCCTGTCATCGACCACTGTTTCGTTGTCAATGCTTCCCCAGATACCGTCCCTCTGGATACTCGTTTGTTGGCACTACAAAAGAATGTGGAGGCATACCATCCCGACAGCAACATTCACCTCGAGGTATGGGGTACCGAGCCAGCGTTTCAGCTCTACACGGGTGAGAACACTAATGTTCCCGCAGTTGGGGGCTGCCCTAGTAGGGGTCCTAGGAGTGCATTCTGTGTGGAACCCGAACGCTACGTAAACGCTCCTGAAGTGGAAGCGTGGCGAAAGATGGTGCTGTTGAAAAAAGGAGAGACCTACGGCAGCCGCATTGTATACCGTGCATGGAAAACCCAAATGGCTTAGGTTATAATTATGTGAAAAGTCTTGATTCTACAATTGCATCCATTCCAATATTTTGTTTTCTCCTGTCTTCTTTTTTTCTTTGTCTGGTTTATATTGCCCTATTTCTTGTATATTTCAAGTTTTACTTGGAGCTGATGAGGGCACGACTTCAGGGGATTATTCTAGTTTCCTGATCAGCAGAGAGTGTACCAGGCTTATGTACTATGTAATACAGGTGCATCGTGCCTACGAATATTGCTTGCATGAGTATCATTCGTCGACCTTGGGCTTATGGACAAGTGTAGAAGAAATTGGAAAAAGTCTATTAAGTCTATTGCTCGACATATTTAGCAAATGCAAGACAATTTGTAAGTTACTAGTGCGGACCAATAGTTATACTGAGACAAAACTTGGATAACGTCAGAATGTAGCTCAGATGTTAACTCAGGAATTTTCCTCGGCCTGCGTTGGTGCAGTATCACACCCTTTCGTTACTTTTCTATTGTGCAGACCAAGTATCGCATTGCTATTGCCTCATTAAGTTCCTGGCCGAGACCCGGAGCATCTGGAATCGTAAACTGGCCTTGCTGAGGTTGATAATCGTTAATGCACAGCTCCCGAATACATGGCTTCAGAGCATAGGTGTGATGCTCATGGATGATGAAATTGGGAATCACGGCTTCCAAGTGTAGTGAGGCCGCTGTCGAGACAGGTCCACCGCAAACGTGAACCTGTACGGCTGCATCGTACAGGTTGGCGAGATCGCAGATTTTCTTTCCCTCAGTTATGCCGCCCGCTAAGCAGAGATCGGGCTGCACAACTGCTAATGTCTGCTTCTCCAACAGCTCGCGGTATCCCCATCGCGTATAGGAGCGTTCGCCTGTGGCCAAGGGGATCGTAGTCTTGTCAGCGATCCGGGAGAAATTGTTCGCGTTCAGTGGATTGACGGGCTCTTCGTAGAACATAATGTTGTATGGTTCAAGCGCCCTAGCAAACTGGATCGCCGCGTTGGTTCCAAGATTGGCATGTATCTCGCATATTATGTCCACATTGGGTCCGACTGCATCGCGGATGGCGGCAATTCGTTCGACTCCCATCTGCATTTCGTCCTGTCGCAGCAGCCCAAAGAACTGTCGCTTGAGGCATGTGTCGGGGGTAATCGAACCGTCACGACCAATCTGCAAGGGGTCGACCTTGATGGCATCGTATCCTTCTGCTATGGCCAACCTGGCGCCTTCAGCATACTGTGATGGGTGAACGGCCAGCAACCGTGTATCTCCCCAGCCAAACTGAATCTGACTAGCGTATGTGCGCAATTTGTCGTTAGTCTTACCGCCGAGCAGCTGGTAGATTGGTGCCTTGAGGACTTTGCCGCGGATATCCCAGAGAGCAATATCGTACGCGCTGATGCCTCCGTAAATGACGGGCCCGCCTCCCATCCCCCAGTAGGTACGTCGATACATTTCTTCCCAGATTGCTTCAACATTCATCGGGTCTTTACCCAGGAGAAAGCGAGCAAGATCGCGCAGTATCCCTACGGCCGCTTTGGCGCCAGCACCATACGCAAGCCCGACCTCACCTAAGCCAGAGACGCCCTCGTCTGTGTAGACTCTGACCATGACCGGGTTGAAGCCCTTCAAACTGACCTCGCAGTCGAAAATTTCGATCTTGGTAACAATCATGCTATATTTAGCCTTTCTGATTACAACGATGGTCAGAGGGAGTTTCTCGGTAAGTCAATCGTGCTATATTTCCGTGGAATGCTACTTATAAGACCCGTCGTATGAAAATAGTCACAAGGACATGAACAGTAGTGTAGATCGTATGATTCTGACTTTTGCATTTCTTCTGGAGCAGTTTAGCTGTTTGACAGTTTGACAGTTTAACAGTTTAACCGGTTGACAGTTTAAAGTTTATGTCCATCGAAGCAAGCCAATATGGGTACACCCCATTTCCCCACAAAAGGGTTCCCAAATGCGGGGAGTTGGGTAGGATGTCCGTGCTGTTGCTCTTGACGGTAAAACCTGGGGATAGTAGGTCAGCAGTTACAAGACAGCTTTGAATTTTGCCAATCCTCCTTATTTATATCTGCTTGGAATTTTCCGTGGCTCCTGCATCTGTGATATCAATATCCAATAATTTCCGAGGTTGTCGACGATCCATATCACAACAACAAAAATGACTAAAGCCACATATGAAGCATATTCCAGTGGGTTACTTCAAGATTTTTAGCCAGCTACACTTGAAACACAGGCCACTTACTTCTTGAGACAGATAACACCAACCCCAAATGGTGGAAAGATCCATGCCTTCGTCTGAATGTCCTTTATTGTGTAGGATGCATGCTGTGTCCAGCGTACCTCGGGTGTAAGCTGTCAGCCCCAGATATTGACTACATAAACTGAGAACCTCCTTAGATGATCAATCCTTACTCGTTGGCCTCCAGGCTCTGCCGAAGTGGCAAGAGTACTTTGACCATCCATCAGGTCCTATGCTGGGACTTATCACCTCGAGTATCATGCTCCCCGCCATTGTCTTTGGCTTTCCTGCCTCCTGGATCTGTATGCGCTGGGGTCACCGGTGGTCAATTATGATTGGTTGTGTTTTGACCATAATTGGTGCCATCTGGAACGCCCTATCACCGAACAGAACTCAGTTCATCGTTTGTGAGTAGCCAATATTCCCATCTTCACCTGACTATTTGCTTACACCGTTGTGTCATAGCGCGTTTGATTGCTGGTGCAGGCGGTACTATATCGAAAGTGGGCGCCCCAGCTCTTCTGCAAGAGACAGCTCACCCCAGGCTACGTTCTCCGCTTGGCTATATGTACTTTGCATGCTACTATGTCGGATCGATACTGAGCTCCATCCTGTGCAGTGAGTCTTTACTAATTTCTTTTATACCCCCCTTTTTCTCTCTTCCTTCTATACATCGCAAGAACTCATGTCAAAATATCATTTGCAGTAATCGGTCTCTACATTAATAACGAATGGAGTTGGCGCCTTCCATGCTTGTTCATGATGGTTAGCCCTATAATCATCTTGGTGATTATATTTAATGCTCCCGAGTCGCCACGGTTTATGGTTAATAAAGGCCTGAACTCGAAGGCATTGGCTATGCTTACCCGCCACCATGCCAATGGCGATGAGAATGACACGCTGGTGAAGTGGGAGTTACAAGCGATCGAAAGGGCTCTCGAGGACGAAGCACAAAATCATAAATCTTCTTATGTAAGTTCGTTGGAACCGATGCTTAGTTAACATCCCTGGCACATCCTTTGACTAAAGATATTTGTCTTTTAGATGGATTTTCTCAAGACTAAAGGCAATCGGAAGCGTCTTGCTGTAGCTGGAGCCTTTGCTATCGGCGCAAATTGGATTGGAAATGGTATTGTATCATAGTCAGTCCACATTTCTAATTTACCACTGAAGGTGTCAGAAGCTAACAGCCAAGTATAGTTACTTTACGCCAGTCTTGCATTCGGTTGGCGTCCAAAAGCCGATCCAGATCCTCTCGATCAATCTAGGTCTCAATGTTTGGAACCTAATTCTTGCTCAGTATGCCGGTCTCAATATTGACAAGTTCGGTCGACGGCCCCTCCTTCTCACGGCGACTATTGGTATGATATTCAGCTATTCCTTCGTAATGGGCTTCTCAGCCGGATTTGCGGAGACCCGAAGTACGACTTTGGGTATCTGTGCAATCCCATTCCTATTTCTATTCTTCGGTTTCTATGACATCGCCTGGACCCCACTTAACTACTCCTATGTCACTGAAATCATGCCGTACCACCTACGCACGAAGGCTCTGGCTATGTACAATACGGTCCAGCAGTTGGCCAACTCATTCAACCAATTCGTCAATCCAATCGCTCTTAACGCCATTACTTGGAAATACTATGCGGTGTATATTGGTATCGAGTGCCTATATATTGTCCTGATTTACTTTTTCTTCCCTGAGACCAAAAAGCTTTCGATTGAAGAGGTTGCGTTGGTCTTCGATTATGGCATGAAGGATGGCCGCGCCAGAGCTGCCGCTGGCCTCAGAGATAAAGTCGTTGATCATGCTGATGATTCTAAACACGTGTGGGGGGTGGAACACGAAGAGTCTGTGGAGAAAGTATGAACATGAGGGAGGTGGTAGTCGAGAAGTTATGTTGATCTGGAGGCTCTTGCATGGACTGATCAATATGATCAATTGTATATGTGTGAAGCTGTGTTGCGGGCGATGGATATCCTTGCTAGCAGATAAGGTTATCTTTTACTCTCTAAATAGTGCTAACTCTATATAGATGGTAATATTAGATAAGAGAAAGAGAATTCCTTTCAATATGCTCTTTCTAATAACTATCTAAAAAAATATGAAATATAATGAAGACGTGGCGAAACCCAACCCGACCTCCTGGGTTATGATCAGTTTTTAAAAGCTTATTTTAGGGTTTACTATTTATATTTATCTATAGATTCTAGTTTCACCCATAGATTCAGATGGTCCTTAGAGATAGCTTCATATAACTATGGCATACTGTTAAAACGAACGGATATATCCGTAACCTGAAGTTTTGCCTGAGGTAATGTTACCTTCGTAATCGGGTGTGTCGGGCTCGATGGATTTGGTATCCAAGGAATACAAGTTTGACTGTGAGGCAGAAAGGCACAGATAACTGGAGTCTGCTGAGAATCAGGTAAAATTGCCATTTCCCGATCTCCGCTCTAAAAGTATAGCATAGCTTAAAAAGCACCACGTAAGGATCCGAGACCTGACGGCCCTTCATAGATCTGCTGTTCCAACGTCCCAGAATTGAGCTAAGTCGGGGTCATTGGTCTGTAAGAACGGGGCTGGCGCCTACCAATTGAGGTCCAGGTGCACCCGTGGTCCTTCACACCCAGCAGCCGCATACGTACAAGTCTTGCTTTCGCCGCCGAGGACTGAGAGGGTTAACGTCAAACTTCCGTGAGAATTGGAGTTCACGTACTTTGCAATGTACGGCGAACATCATCTACCTACACCACCTGTAGCTAAGCTCCAAAGAGCTGCACGGCCAATACCCGCGGCCTTGGCTCCTAGGCAGAGTGCTTTCACAACGTCAGTGCCATGGCGAATGCCTCTGTCGACATACACGTCGATCTTGTCAAAGACCTCGGGGCAGTACTTGCGAATCTCCATCAGAGCGTGAACCGCCGGTGGCGCAGTATCCAGAGCTTGACCACCATGGTTGGATAAGATAATGCTCCTTACCTGTGGTGCATATAGCGATGCAAGATACGTGTCCTCGTGGGTCTGCCGTCCCTTCAACACAATGGGAAGATCGGTGTGCTTAGCCAGCCAGGGTAGAGTCTCTTGCCAGAGTCAGTTTTGAACAGTTGAGATATGAGCGGAATAGAATCTCAGTGCATTCAACAAGTGCGCTCTACCTACTGCCGCATCGAGTACTGTGGACATTGTGTTGAACTGAAACGCTCAGATTCTGTGAATGTGAGACAATCATTCGCATGCCGAGGGAAGAGGGAGAGAAGTGGAGGTCAAGAAGTCGAGCAGGAAGAAGCCAACTGGTGTTCGAAGCAACGCCGAAATGTTAAATTGTGGTACGTAACTCGGTTAAACTGCAAAATTTTAAGGATCCCCCGCGACTAAGCTGCTACCAAGGCAAATTGAATGAAATTCATTACTCCAGGAGGGATACTGTATAGCCTTGTCACTTGATCCATGAATGAGTTTGCGTATGGCTTTGGAAGTCTCTAGGCCACTAAGGTGTAGCTAAGGTGTAAGTAACACGGCAAAGGTGAAATCTTGAGGAAACTAGTTTCTTACTGGTAAATTGCAAAGCGGCGAACATCGAAGTTTATAAAACTCATTCTAATCGAATCATAACATTTATAACCGGCTCCTTCTGTTATAGGCTAACCCCATCTTCGAAAGATGCGGGCCCAAGCCCTCCCCAGACATCCGTTAAGCACTTGAAGCTATTCCTAAATTCGAGGATCAAGGCCCGTAACAGCTACGAACTTGGAATACCTTGACATGCTGAACGGGCGTGTTCCATCACATGGAGACCATCAGATGAGGTGTTTGATTCTCTCCCTCAGTCCCTGACCACGGGATGCTCCACGTCTCGCGACAATCTACGTGACCCGTGCCTTACCTCAGTTTGCATGCCAATCAGCGGACCCGGAAGCATTGAGCTGATATAATGGCTTGTCGCTGTCATATTCTGTATTTAGACAAACCATGATGGGCCTGCTACTGTCAGTGGCTTGCAGCTCCAAGGATAGACAAGCCCTAAAATTCCTGAATTACTATCAAGGTGCAGGGTCAGGCAGTATAGAAGGGATTAGGATCTAATTTAGAACACTACAGTTATCCATGGGCGTTATCTCACATCGTACGGGTAGAGGTTAGATACAGGACGTAGCTTAAAGAGCTACGCAAAGCTCTCCGGAGCATGCAGAGATTTATACAGTCCACCGTCACATGGCCGACTTAGTAACGTTACTTGAGAGGTAAACATTGAACCGTATACGTCGATCTGGCACCGTGAGAAGTATCTGGTTCTAGAGTTCAGAGCCGCACGTCAAGTTATCTTAATCACATCATTAAGGTCAAGTTTCTTGCCACTGGTTCCGTATTCAATGCTCCGTCATCTCGCGTGACTTATGGACCAGCCATGATATGTATAGTGGCTCCTTGGTCCGACAATCGCTACAAGTCAGCGTGCTCAGGAACCGGGCTCTTAAGTTTGCCAGTAGTGAGACCAAGATGGATGCTCTCAATGGCCCACTCTTCCATGGCAAGGACTGTCTAGAGCACAGTTAGCATCGATAATTCCCATATGCAGCCGTCTATACGACACACCTTTTCGGTATAAGCGCCCATGTGAGGCAACAAGATCACATTCTGGTTATTCAAGAGCTTCGGGTGGATCCGGGGTTCCTCTTCAAAAACATCGAGGCCAGCGGAAAATACTGTGCCACTTTCAAGACCTTCGACGAGGGCGGCTTCATCTACAACAGCACCGCGAGCTGTATTGACCACAACCACGCAATTCTTCATCCTAGCAAACTCGGCCCTACTGATGATGTGATAAGTACTTTTCTGCGGACCATCAGCATTAACCAGAACAAATGGTGCAACGCGACTAAACTTACATTTAGCGGTATATTCAAGTTCAGGATATCGCTAGTCGAGAGCAGCTCCTCAAAAGTAACATACTTCGCTCCCCTAGAAAGCTTCTCGTCCAACTGACGCCGGTTGTGATAAATGACCTTCATACCAAAGGCCTCGGCCCTCTTCTTCAGTTTACGCCATATGGCATCCATCCCCAAAACACCGAGAGTCTTGCCTTGGGGATCGTGGCCGAGAGGCGGATCAGGATTTCCACGCCATTTACCCTGGCAGAGGGCATGCATGCCAGTGTTGAACCTTCTCAGAGCACCGAGAATCAAAAATATATTGGTATCGGCAGTAGCGTCATCCGCTGCGGTGGGGACATTGGACACACAAATATGAGGGTTTCGCGCACTGCACGCATGAACATCAATCATGTCATAGCCGGCCCCTATTCGAGCGATCCAGGTTTAGCATATTGCAATTGCTGCATCTCGAATTGATTCGGCGTACCGCAATGAGCGAGGTACCTTGTCGAAGGAGGGAGTGTGTTCACAAACTCTTTATCGAGGGGGCCTGTTATGGCGCCAGATGCGAGATTGAGGTATACCGCGATGACCATCCAGCTTGCCATCTCGGAGCCCTTGAAGTAGCTCGGCGCGATTACTTGCGGCTGGTCGTACAATGTCTGCCAATTCACCTAGCATCTTCAATGCCTCGCGCGCATTATCACTCAAGTGAGTTTTGAGATTGGTAACACAGTGTGGTTCAGTGTGCTCAATGGATAACCTCCCCGAGGAGAAGCACTTTTGGGTTCGAGATACTTGAGTCCATATCGGTGGGGAGACACTGTATACTAGACAACATTTTAGCGCCGCATGTTCATATAAGGCGTATGTATATTCACACTCTTGATCTAGGCGGGCAATAACAATTGCTGCGTAACAATTGCCAAAACATTTTCACCAAAGTTCGGAATTACAGCCGGACTCACGGACAAGAAACAATTGTAGGTCAGGTGGGAACAATGACTACTAGTGAAAAATCATAATCACACAAGAAAGCCAGTAAACGAGAGAAAAGGGGAGAATGGTTTATAAGAGCTAGTCAAAGCCCCTGAAGCGTCGGCCGAGATTGAATCAACTGCACACGCAACTTTTCGTGTTGTCTCGGACTGCTTCCCGTAACCAATATTAGCTTCGTCGGATAATCATCCTCCCTCCTATAGTTTTATCTATGTTAACTAGTGCATGGCTGGAAAGTAAATCGCTACCAAGCGAAGGGCTGCTTAGGTGCTTCACCGCTCAAAACACAAAAGAAACGCATTCTCGATCGTTAACTACGCTATAACGTGTAGTAGTTGATTTGTAAAATCTACTTGTCTCATTACATATGACCGGCACATAACGCGTACTTAGCATCGTTGCTTAACCTACCCTATGAATGACCAGGGGAATGCGCTCAATTCATCTGCACAGCTCAATTATCGGCAAAAATGTAAGTGACGGCTTCTTGCCGTTTTCAACCTCGAAGTGTGCCTTGTAAACGCTCATTGTATTTTCAAATTGAGGTAGCAAGCTTGATGGAAGACTTGTCTTGCCTGGTGGTATGTGATATTTGGGATTATGCTGACTCGTATACAATAGAGCCCCCATAGTCTACGTCAAATAATAAGCACCAATATATAACTTACACTTTGGCACATTATATCCTTGTTGAAGCACGGGGTTCTTGTTTTGATTTAGCTACGTGCTATAGCAAGGGTGGTCCAACTACACTTGAAGGGTATGAGCCTAAGAATTGGAATTGACTCCTAATTCGAAGCTGCTCCTTCATACACCGGAGGATAGTTACACGTATCAAAGATAAGAGCATTCCACTTTACACCAGATTAAGGTCGCTGTCCGCGTTGTTAGGGAAGCCCGCAAAGCTACCGTCACCAAGATAATAGAATGCGCTTCCGCACCCGAACTCTCTAGGCCATTCCAGAAAAGGCTCCGAGGGAAATTGAACAGGTGGCGGCGAAGGTCCAGATGGCCATGATGCTGTGTTCGTTGGAATTTCACCTGTTTGGTATTCAACGGGAGAAGCCTGGGTTCCAAGGTCTGGATTTGTTGAATAAAATGGATCGACATTTGAAGCAGGGTTGTTCACAGTCTTCTACTCCAACCATCAGCAGGTTAAATAAATTATTAGGGCGAGACTTACTAAGAGGTCCTGATCGCCCTTCTGTGACGGCGTTTTCGCCGAGATGCACGAAACGCCCGCTGGCAGAGCGCTGTGCAGGACATGGTTGTTAGAATTCGTCTTTTTCATAGCATCCATCACTGTGTCAGTCCGTTGAACATGTTCTCGGAGTTTGGAGGAAATATTGATATCAGAGTTCAGTGCAGCCTGCAAGCTATCGATGAGATCAGCCATTGCGAGGATAGCAGAGCGAACCTGCAGATACATCCATGGAGATAATGGGTTGTTGGTGATAGAGCTGAGGAGGTGGCCTACGCCAGCGAGGTGATGAAGCTATACAGAGATTGTTCAGTCCTCAAACTCATGAAGCGATGGGAAATGAAAACAATAGACAGCAGAGCAGGAATGAGAGTTTCTGACTAACCATCGCTGTAGAAGTCGCTTGGACATATATTGTCGGAATGGATGACAAGTTATCAAGGAGCTCGCCAACCAGTGCGCATCGCTGCACGAGCGTGTGATCCTCTGACATAGTAATAACCATCTTGACTGTCGTCATAGTGATAATAATGTTCGCAGCTATGATAAGATCAGTCCACCGCCTTATTGTAAGAATGAGAGGGTAGACCGCATTCCCCGACCTTGAAAGCCATATCGATCTCCAATTATATCGCCAGTCATAGGATGGGCGGTTTTGAGCTCGGTAGAAAGGGCTTCCCAATCTCGCTGCGCAGCTAGCAAAATATCACTTTCACTTAAACCATCTCTGTTCATGCGCTGATTGAAGAATAGTAAACCGAGATTGCTACTAGGCCGTGTCAAATCGGTCTCTCTCGTCCGCCGCGACTCGCTCACGTGCTCAAGAATACGATAGAGATCCGTTACAAAATTCCAACCGCGAATAAAGGAGACAGCATCGTTGGTAACAGGCATAATTCCCGTCTCTGTTATCTCGTCGTCGTCATAGACTTCCGTCGGATACCTGACGGAACAATTCGACCCACGCTGCCGCCTTGGGCACCCGAAAGTGACGGCCAAATAAACATCAAAATGATAACATTGCCAGAACTGTGCCCCATCTTCCAGGTTAGATTCCACCATGGATTCTGTTGATAGTGGTTCGACACTTACAAGACGCCGACGCTCCTGTACATCAATCTCCGTGAGTGATAAAGGCCAATTTGCCTCATCATGGAACCCTATTTTAGCAGACATGGCTAGATATCGATGCAAATGTCCGACACAACCGCCGAGATCATTGTACTGGAGGTCAAGCATTCCAAGCAAAGCTTCAGTCCGCATAAGATTGAAATCCACTCCAGCATCTTTCAATGCATTCAGTGCGTCCGTGCATTCTTGGTAGAACACCTTTGATGGCGGAATTGAGGCAAAGTCGAGATTTGGGAATGAAGGAGGAAGAGGTGCCCTCTCCTGTATGCGCGCAGACGCGGTCGCACATACAGCCATAGTTAGAGCATAGAAAGAGCGGTCATGCATGTAACGTTTGGCGCGGAGATCCCCAGAGAAGGTAGGCCAGTGGAAGTAAAGGAGACTGTGTGTATACGTAAGTAACAAACCAAAGTAAATGTTTTCGGGTGAGAGGGGGGAAGGGAACAGTAGATACATGGGATATACAACACGATAATAAAAATCGGCTAACTGCAAGACGGTCTCGTGGTCTGCGACCTCACGATACTCTGTCTGCCGAGGCGAGCCGTGAACTTGCTGGCATCGTGGCTCGGATGCTCTACTACTTGCAGTGGAACGAGAACCTGGAAGAGGCTGGACATGTTAATCCAAACAAGTACATATCTTTACAGGACAAGATGAAATACATACACCGCGACGCTTGGCTGGACGATTATAAGTGCACGTTGAGCCGTATGAGATGCATTGTGAGCATATTCCATGACTCTGGCTGGGCGTACACTGCCCGCATCATTTAGCTGATTGTCAAACGGGTTTAAACGAAGCTTACCTTCACACCACGGCTATGACACGGGTCGCAAGCTCTCTGACAGTAAAGGGGAGGATTAGCTTCCTGTCCAATGATACTATACAAGTGCGAGTGTAACTGACCGTTATGCGCCGTCGTGTCGTTGCTGTCTCCATCGCTGGATACATTGACCGTTGTGGAAAGAAAAGCCGAAAGTCTTGAGTTTCTTCAAGTGTGGGTAGGGTGTTTGCGTTTGGTCCAGGTAGCGTAAAGTTTGACGGAGAAAGTATTGGCCGATTCCGCCTCAATTACGCAGATATTGCCATACCCCAGCCAATCAGGGCGCATAGGAGGAGGGCTAGTATCTTCCATATGCTACGAGGATGCTACGAGGGTAACTGCGTAGTGGACTATGATCCGATATCCATAGGGGTTCATTGCATGCTGTAGAACTTGATCAATTATATTCAGTTTGATAGATCATGCGTCAAATGAAAAGATTCGAAGCTCATCCCAACTGGTACAAGCGCGAGTTCTCATATGACGATCAAGGAAACCTTGCTTCATCTGGAGAACAGCGAATAGATACATAGCTGATACACCCGGACTGTTTTATTTCCCAATATGACAGAATTTAATTAACTCTAATTTATTAAAAATCATTGAATCTCACCTCTAAATATCTATGCAATCGAGACAGATTGGTAATTGTAGTCTTCCGCTGCGAAAAGAGTGGAGGTCTTCCACAGATCGGAGAAAGTAACAATATATAAGTTACCGTATTAGAGTCTACCACTATATCAAGATTTCTGTTCGTTACGGATCAATATGTTAAAATTGGCATTTTTGTTTGTGATTTACCAGGTGTGCATCTTACCTGTGAATTACGTTAGTACAATTAAGCTAACGTATTTCACAAGCGAGCCGCCACCCCAAGCGAGCTGCCAACTCTTCCCGAACCTGTACGCGATATTGATTTCAAATCCTAATTTCTAACTCACATACAAATTATATACAAAAAAACTAATTACTAGTACGATTAGGACATCGATTTATTTTATGCCCTTCAGCACCACAACCACTGCAGCGAAATTGGCGGCGTACGACTGCTTGAGAAGCTGGGAGCTCCGGCTCAGCCGGAGCAGTAGTAACAGCTCGAGATGCCTCAACCTGACCTTGTACGAGCGCCTGGACTTCTTCTCTAGTAACCCCTTGCTCAATAGATATCTGTTTATTAGACCTCTTGCGCTTTTGCTTCTCTTTTTCATGCGCAGCTTGTAAATCATAGTTTTCTTTCCATACGAGTAAAACGTTGCTTGCTATCATTTTGTAGGCTTTTGACAACTGTATAATTGCCTGATTGATTTCTTGATTCTGATTCTCTATATGCTCATTTGTATGCTTATTAATTGTAATTGACTGGTGTATAAATTGGCGTATATTTTGAGGTGTTTGTAAGCAGGATGATGCTGTATTGCTTGATCAACTTGGGGGGGTGTTGGTGTCTTTAATTGAATAGAAAGTTGCTGTATAACTTCGTCTGGATTAAAAAGCACTAATCCAGTGGCGGCGAAGCTATTCTAAATAGTTTAAGCTTTATATGCCATTGTATAAGCGCTTGGAAAGGCTGTTAAGAAGTCAATTTTGTTAATATGGTTAAAACTAATCCGTATTCATTGTTGAACAAGCTGCGTATAATGCCGCTTTGGAGCGGTAAAACAACCAACATCAAGAGGCTACAAGAGATGTGAAGAATGAGGTGCCATGCAGATTAGAATAATATTATTCTCCGTACATGTACGGTCAAATTCTGGTATTAAATGGGTTTTAAGCTATTTTAATCCTATTTGATCTATAGTCTAGCTATTGTTACTAATATTGATTCTCTAAATATCTGGAAGCTCATCAAACCAGCCTAATTGTATATTTTTCTTTGTTTTGAAAATCACATATGAAGGCATGGTTTATCTAGTTAAATTTACTACTTCAATTGTAGTTACCTATTCTTGATTTCTAGGCTGTAAAAGCTTTAGAGTATATTAAATACTTCTAGTAATAACCCTTGCAGTTGTGTAGAGTTTTAGAATAAAGCTAGTCTTATCAAAGTTGAATATATCTTCTAGTAAGATACTATACTTAAATATAGCAGCTTATATGTGGTCAAAATGCTCTTGTATAATCTTTGGATCTTTATATTTAGCACGTTCATAATTGTATTTCCTTGTGAATTTGGAATCAATCTTTGGACGGCGTTTAATCAGATTGGTTACCCAATTTTTTCCAACTTGTGGTTTGCTATGTTGTAAAAGAAGCTAATTGACCATATGTCGTACGAGAGAGTGCTGGGGAGGCAATCCACGTCGATCCAAATCAAGAACCCATTTAACAAGCGAATCCTCCTCAGATTAAGTCAATTTATGGTGGTTGGCGCGTACGAGAGATCTTTGTTGGGTGCCATGTAGTCGATCCCGGGGAGTTGTACGTGGAATATTGTAAATTCTAGCAACTTCCGCAATAGGAGGAATTTTGCCATTCTGAAAGTCGGAAATAGCTAACAAAATTCGGCCTTCTTGCTCAATCAAGTCTTTTGACTTTTTATTGCGAATTGGTGGCATATTGACGCGTGGATTTACTTGAAATCAATATCGCGTACGGGTTCGGGAAGTGGCGGCTCGCCTGTGAAATACGTTAACTAGTTTGGTTAAAGTTAGTTGACTAATGTTAGTTTAATGAAGTTAAACTAGTTAACGTAATCCGCAAGCGAGCCGTCACAAGCTAGAACGAACCATCATTTTCTCCCGAGTGCGTACGCGATATTGATTTCAAGTCCCAATTTCAAATCCACATACAAATTATATATGAAAAATCTAACTAACAATACGATTAGGGCATTGGTTTATTCTATGCCCCATATTATTACAACCAATGCGGCGAAATTAGCGGAGTACAATGGTTGAGGAGCTAGTTGACACAGCCAGCAAAGTTGTCACAAACAGTGGGTCCAGATCATACAGAGCCACACCGATATTCCAGCGATAGAATCGCATATAGTCGAGGCCGTCTTCGTTGGAAATTACTTCCCAGTGGAATGTGCGATGGTGCGGATGGCGTAGAGTGATATCCTTCAAACCCTCGTATTCCTTCACGAATCCGTTTCCAATGACCTGCACTTGCGGTTGATGAGGTACTTACTGTCTTGAGATCGGGATGTAGAATGCTGCGTTTGGCATCGAGGGGTTTGCCATGGCCGTAAGCGGTTGACGAAGGATCCTTCAGGAGCGGCCAAAGGTTGGACAGTTGCGGTGACAGCCATTGTGGTCTATTTCGATGGTAATTTCTTTTTCGAGCTTCTTGATTCAATCTTCCAGAGTCCCTCGTCAGGTTTGAGAGAAAAAAATTGTATCGGACCTATTTTCCGGACTATCCGGATTGGAATATAATGATGGGTTGTAAGGTAGGAATTTATTTAACCACAATTTTCTTACGCCTTCAATTTTTGCATTTTTAACCTACATACAACTTTGTGATGCATGCTGGTCTATATATGATTAGGAATTTAATGATAAAATGATTAAGAAAATGAATGCATACATACTCTAGAAACTTCATCTATCATTCTATGACTGTTCTCTAACTCTCAACTTGGTGACGTTGTCGATGTGCCGCCCAAGAGGGTTCACGGATGGAAAGATTGCTTCCATTTCATCATGGTGCCTGCACCAAATCATCTTATACACAAATGCGCTTTTTCGATTGCCCAGTTGGAAATCAGCGCCGAGCCGCACGAATATTGTTTCATGACCGATTTATAAACTCCTTAACAAAGCAAAAGAAGTATCTATCGGGCCGCATGACTTCGACCACGAGACATCACCCAGGATTTTGACTCTTTTATCGTTTATACCGAAACGGAATCGTTAGAATCCACGATCTGCTCGGACGGATTAAGAAGCAACATGCCGGTAACAACGGCCTTGACGGCGGCAGAAAGGGCGAGGGCTACAGGTGATCCAGCTTTATAATAGACAGCAGCTCCAATCAATGAACCAGCAAAAAGAGATAGGAGAAAGAAGCCGCGCCGGTTTCGTGGCCTATTTCTCATCCTCCAAATATTTCGATCGATCACGAGGTCAACCCAAGCCGCCGTTGCCATAGCAGTAGTAATCTCCGGTATTGAAAACGCGCGGGACAGAACTACTTGTGATCCACTGGAGAAAGCGAGCAGGGAAATGATACCCAACGCAGACGGGCCTTGCGACTGACGCCCAACCTTAAACTGCATTATTGCTGCACAGAAAACCATCATTGTCTGCAGGAAATGGAGACCGACCAGCCAGGCACGCATACGAGGACCAAACATATAATTGCCGAGCTGGCCCGTGAGAAAGGCGCCCATGATGAACATTGGAAGACTAATTCCAATATTCGCCGCTATAAACAGATTTGCGGTATCGTTCTGCATTGTCACTGCGAGAGCAAGCATTACGGTGTTTCCCGTCTGGTTCGAGGCGAAGCATCGGTAGTCGGAAAAGGTTGCAGCATCTTGGATTCCGATGTTGAATGTCAGCAGGAGGAGTTCCAGTTCGGCGAGTGTATTGACAGCAATGGGCGAGAATGCATAAGAACGCCAGGAGCGCGAGTGTCGTTGTCCTTGTGGATGTTGTTGCAGTTGCTCTTGAGGTGCAGGCACGACGGCCCCGAACTGACTTTTCTCAGGTTCATCTTCGAAATTATTGTGCTGCGGCTGAATGACCGGATGTATCGTAGTACTCTCCATGTTTCCTTGCCTTCAATCTTCGAACCTTGAAAGGAGTCTTTCCATGATGGACAGAATCATAACGGGTTTTTTGTCTATTATTTAAAAAAAAAAAGTTGCAGTCGGCCCATGGCGGCAAGGCCCTCTGTGAACATTCCCCGACATCCACAGTTGATCGTAGATATAAGTTGAAACTTGAAATTATTACTCCGTAATTGATGCTTTTTGAACTGGGCCTATCATTTGCCTGGATTGGCTCGTCCGACACTCGGCTGTCGTGTCGGCCGAATGCGAGCGATGGTCGCCGGTCACATACGTGATCGGGGTCCTTAAACAGATACTATTTTTCTCGTACGAGTTACGAATGCCTCGCTTTAAATACTATCAATTAGATTCCAACAGGTTCCCATGTCCCGGGTTCTCTTGTCGATAAGCAATACATATACCTTCACGAAGCCCCAGCTGTTAAGTTTTAAATGTTACCTGTTGCAATACAAAATTTATTAGCCAATCACAGCACATGGACACAATAGTAGCCACATTCGGCATTGAAACTATTCCCAGATCCCGAAGAGTGCCTAGTCCTGCCTATCGCTGACGGAACAACGCCGTTCCCCTGCCCCTTTTCCACATAAATAGGATGTGCGGTGAGAATTTATTCGTTTTCTTTCTCTCTCCTTATTCGTATTCGGATATAACCTATGGACTCTAATTGTGCCTTCGTAGTATCATTTGTACGATAGCACCAACTAAATCCTGGGGTAATTATCACAAAGACTAACACTAATCTACAGTATGGCCCCAACTCTGACCCAAATCTATTCTAACCCAACCCTAAACAAGTACGGAGTAACAATGGGGTACAAGTTATTAAATACATATTACTCTAATCAGGTATAGTCCCTACAGATAGACCGCTCCTAATAGATATACGAATATAGACCAATGTCTAGGTCAGCTATGTAGTGTAAACGAGGTAACCCGATGACATCACCGACATCCGTATGCAAGGGGAGGAGACCACGGATCAAATGGCGATAAGGCTTCAAACATTTAAAATATTCCCTCTCTTGTCTACTGCATCTCGGGGCGTAACGAGTTTATGCAAAGGCGATGAAATTTCTGTCGGAATGGGGATACCATTCTCCTAGCGCGTACGTAGTAACCCCCTATATAGCCACCTAGTTTTCCCAAGCCCCTACGGTTTTGGGGATCAGTCATCAATATTAGGAATTCATACCATATTGATCAGGCTCACCATATAGGCTTGTCGGACTAGCCTACTCCCAATCCTATGCTTCGTGATACGGGACCGGAGTTAAACCGACAGATACAAAGCACTGTTGCTGGAGACCAGGCATATAAAGCATGAAGCTATTCGCAAAGCAACAAACACATATAACAAAGATCCGTAGCACGTCGTGGAGCGTTGCAGCGGGCTCAAAGCGCGCACGTACGTTGCAACAACAGTATCCGCCGGGTTGACGTACGTACTACCCGGATCCGGATATTGCTCACGAACCGACAGAGATTCTTGTCTATCTTCATCCCACACTGTCAACTTGGTCCTTCCTTTCAAGTACTGTGGCCACTCTTTGGGGAAATAGCAATCGATTTCCAATTTGCGAAGTTTTGTCAGACATCCCAATGCTGTCACGAAGTCAAGGTCGATTGTGGGCTCCAATGGCCTGATATTGGCCTGATGGCTGCATGCTGTATACTGGCCTAGTGGCTGGCCTAATAGCTAGTTATGTAAAATATTGTAGAATCTTATAATTATAGCTTTTACTCACCCTATAGGGAGCTCTCATTGTTTTTCTTAAAATTGGCCTATTTCTATGTAAAGGCTGATCCCATCGCGAGATCGAGGAAGCCAATCTGATTGCTCGAAGGATTGATGCCCGCGATCTAAGGCAGCAGCAGTGAAGCTGTACGTTGGGCGGAGGTCATATGACTCCGACAACCCTACTGCACGGCGCCGCTTAGGCACCCTACCACACATGTATATAAGAAGCGAAGATCCCCACGCTGTAAAAGGGATCAAGCGATTATTCTCGTACAATCCAGACATCGTTACTTTGCCCTATATATTCACATCGTATCCAGTTCCCATCTTAATCGGCTCAGCAAGTGTTCTGTAGCCCATACCTGTGAAAGTGCTCAAGCCAAAATACTAATATCGCATTGAGGGTAGCGGTCAACGAGAAAACTAAGCATGGAGAATAAATACAGGAGTAAGAGTAAGCCAGCGCTGGAGTCAATATTTATATGTGCGCGCGATGGCTTCTCAATACAAAGAAATCTAGGGTCTCAGCCCTATCGGCAATATCCGTCCCCAAGCCTCCATTCCCACGTGCCGGCCACGTGCAAAGCCCTAAACCCTATGACGGCTGAGAGCTGTCACAATACCCACATTCGAACTATCGTTCACCCTCTATCGTTACATTCTATAAATGTATATTAAAATCCAGCTAGCCCAAGCTAATAAGTATCAGTATTATCATTATTATCATTATTATCATTATTATCATTATTATCATTATTATCATTATTATCATTATTATAATATGGGCTTTTGAATGATGCTATATTTATCGGCATAACATGAATGGAGAGGTGGACGTACAGAAATGCCTATATAGACGGTATACATCCCCCTTAAACGACAGTCTCGATACCACCAACCCATTCATCCAACAACGCCACAATCTCATCCGGCTTCTCACTCGGAATCCAATGGCTACAAGCAAACTGCTCAATACGACGATTTTTGAGATGCTTCTCAAAACCTGGTTTCTGGAAAGCCGCGTGGCAGACATAATCGTATTCGGCTGTGACCAATAGAGCGGGGATCTCAAGGTTTTTGCTCTCGTCAGTGGTTAGTTTCGAGTAGAATAGTTCATCGATGCCGCGGATGTAGGATTTATACCTTTGATAGAGATTGGTCAACTTTTACTAGACATAGAAGTTATATAGAAAAAAGGATGACAATACCAGTTTAAAGGCCCCGTAGAACCCCCCTTCTCAAAGATCCGTATATAAGTCTCATTCTCCTCTTGAGTTATCCAAGACGGCGGAGGCGCAACCTGCCCAGTAATCAACCATTCTTTAGCAGCACCTGCAGGCCCCATATGAATTATCCAACCTTCAGGAGTAGTAGAATATACTAGCGAAATTAAAGAAGGCGCATTGGCATCCACGATTGCAGCGGCATCATTCTCATTAAAGAATTTCATATATCCGTAACATTGGTGTCCGAAATACTGCTCGGAGAGGTAGTTGATAGCGTCGATGTGAAATGGGCCGGGGGGCACGTAGCCAACTGCTAGAAAGGCGATGGCAGAGAAATAAAGTGGATGAACCAGAGCAGTCATGGAGAGAAGTGCAGAACCCCTTCAATCTATCAGCACATTATTCTGATTATAACAGGACGCAGAGACAAACCAGTCATGCCCAACACCAATGACCTTCTTCAACCCTTCGACCTCTAGAATCTCAATAATCTGATCCGCCATCCGTTTATGCGAGTACGCTTCTACTTCCACCGGTTTATCCGTATCCCCATATCCCAACAGGTCAGGCGCAACAATGCCATACCCTTTCTCTTTCAGTCTCGGGATCATATGTCGCCATTCGAAAATTGAGCTTGGGAAGCCGTGAAGGAGCAAGAAGGTGGGATTTGTTGGTGTTACGGCTGGGACGCTAATGTAGGCGTATGTAGTACCATCGGATGTGGTGGTGGTTTTGCTGATGTCGGGGTAGAGTTGGAGGGCCATTTTGTGCGGATGACTGCCTAAAGCTTATATGTTGTAAATATTGTATATTCCAGCACGATGTCCAGGAAAGTATTTATATGTAGTTGGATTATCAATCCATGGATGGATGTTTCGGTGTTTATATTTGTTTCGGTATTTATGTTTGTTCGGTATTTATGCTTGTTCGGTATTTATGCTTGTTCGGTATTTATATTTGTTTCGGTATTTATATTTGTTTCGGTATTTCCATTTGTTTCGGTATATTCCCTGCAATGCTCCGATTATATGCACCTTTTCATCCAGATGCCGTGTACTGTATTGTTCACCAATTAATGTAAGCATCAATATGTGGATGTTATTAGCTGACCTCATGAAGGGTGTTCGGGCGAAGCCCTCACGACATCGCTTCATTGATCGCCTCATTGATCCGGTACCTGCCCGGTGCCTACACCTACGCTCTATGCCTACGTCTACGCGCTAGGCGCTGTCCCCAGGGGGCAGAGCTACCCCTGTTGCTAGGCAACACCTGCGGAAGCCCCTATTTCCCGTTAACCATATTAACCCGTGATGTTCTGATTCTCCGATAAAAGATATAAATAATATACTATTATCTTAGATAAAATAAAAGGATATTGTAAGAACTGATGCTATCGCGAGATTCAAGGAGCCAATCCGAATGAGCGTAGGGTTGATGCCAGCGATCTGAGGTGTCAGCTAATAGCCGACAGCTATCTCATACGCGGGGTATGGCTCAGCTTGAGGCCTCAGCGTTGGATGTTCAGAACGGTGCCGGTACGGCGCCGTAACGCATTTGTAGATAGAGCGTAGATCTTCGCAAGCCAGCTTCGAGGATCAAGCGATTATTCTCGCACAATCTTATGTTCTTGTTCATCCATCTTGGAGGTCCATGTATGCGTAAGTCGTCGTAATTGCTACTACAAGTGTTCTGTATCCCTATACCCACATATCCGAACTACCGTTCAACCCGGTCCTTACAGATATAATATATAGTATACTCACATACGATGTATATCCGATGATGGAGTTTCAACAGACGAGAGGAAGACTCTGAGGTGGAGTTCTTCGGGGTAAACTGCTGGAAAGCTCACATCGCGTATGATTCTTGGTCGTGCACGAGAGCAACCCAGCATCTTTCTGGATACCATTGTGGCTGATTCCGGAATCAATAAGTTGGTTATGCACAGTCCTGCATGTGATCCTGGATAGGAAGAATTTTCTCCTAACTGGTCCTCGATTATTGAACAAGTGCCACCCTCCCCCTCAAGCGTACTGAAAGAGCCTGATAGCAAGCCCCCTATCGATCACCAAGTGCTTCCGCCTAGTCTATGATTGGTTATAGTATCGCAGACATGGGTTTTGGCATCCTAGGATGTAAAATATTTGGTGGTATATAATGGCCTCTGTCCGCATTTTTTTCCTCTGTTTTCTTTCACATCTCCCCTATCATCGAAAGCATCCTAGACACCAGAGGTATAGTACCCAGTATCACCATGCGAGATGCGTGTCAATAACAGAGTGATAGTCCGTAAACTATCCATCGATTCTATCAAGAAGTGCTGCAAGCGCTGTGATATTTCAGAAAACATAGAAACCCATCAATCGCCAACTCAACGGTCTATCTCCAGGTCGTGCCGCTGCTCATCCTCAAAACGCAAACAGGAACTAAATCCAAGTCATTCAGACCAGCAAGCTGCAAAAAAGATGCGGTATATTAATCCAGACAAACCAACGCCCTTAATAGAGATACCAAATGATTTACAACAAGATATTATTTTTGAGGAAGATAATCCAGATTGTGGACTGCATTTAACTCCATATTTATTCATGAAGGCGTCTTTGTTGGTTTTTGGTTCGCAGATGGGAGTGGAAATGGTAGGCGACCGGTATATTGCTTAGTTGAAAGAGACTTCGAATTCGCATTTCTCAAAGGAAACACGTTCATCTTAGTACGATACCACGAATTTGGTCCTGTGGATGATTTTGGTGACTGGCTGGGCGATGATACAGAATATGAGGACGCCATAAGCCCAGAAGAGGTGAAAATGTGGGTGGGTAGCAACGATGTGGGAGAGCAGATTCTATGCCGGAATGAAGGGTACGATACTTGAGGATTGACCACTTTCGACAATAAGGCATGCAAGGCAGCAACTAGCAAGAGTCAAATTTCCCATCGTGCCGCCTCTGATAGTGGTGTCCGGCCATCCTTATCCTTTAGATCTTTATCAACCTTGCCCGTGTTGAGAAGCAGCTTCACTATTGCCTCATGCCCTTCTGATGCAGCCTTTGACAGTGGTGTCCAGCCATTATCAGTGCTTGAATTTGGATCAACCCCATCTGTGTTGAGAAGTAGATTCACCACTGCCCCATGCCCTCTTGATGCAGCAAGAAATAGTGGTGTCCGGCCATTATCATCCTTTGAATCTGGATCGACCCCATCCATGTTGAGAAGTAGATTCACTATTGTCGCATACCCGTGTGATGCAGCAAGAGATAGTGGTGTCCAGCTATTATGACTCTTTGAATCTGGATCGACTCTATCAATGTTGAGAAGGAGCCTCACTATTGCCTCATGCCCTCTCAATGCAGCAAAAAGTAGTGGCGTCCAGCCACCATCATCCTTTGAATCCGGATCGACTCCATCCATGTTGAGGAGTAGCTTCACTATTATCTCATATCCTTCTTCTGCAGCCTCTGATAGTGGTGTCCGGCCATTATCATTCTTTGGATCTGGATCGACTCCATCCGTGTTGAGAAGCAGCCTCAATATTGCCTCATGCCCTCTTGATGCAGCATAAAATAGTGGTGTCATCCCAAAATAATCCATTGCATTAGGATCGACTCCATCCATGTCGAGAAGTAGCTTCACTATTGCCTCGTGCCCTTCTGATGCCGCGTATGATAGTGGTGTTGACCTATGACCATCCTTCAGATTAGGATTAGCCCCATATTGGATGCTAATCCGAGCAGTACTCTCATTCCCATTTTTAGCAGCCCATAGTAGTGCGAAGCTTCTTTTTTTTTGACGGTCATACCGATAAAGACATGAAATAAACACAGAATAAAAATATCGGCTGGTCCGACATAATGCGCTTATATCCTTTTCTGTTTCTAGGAATTCTGTCAAGAGTTGTAATAATTCAATAGGCAAATTTATCAATCTCATTGTGATATGCCAGGGGCTGGTCATAGAAAGCGTTGAGGGGCTAGAAGTTGGGATTTCTGTCCAAGAACCCGTTGCTGGTCGATAGGAGACAGAAGTGATCTCCTTTTTGGCCAAGCGGTAATTTTTGTCCGACATCCTACCCGGGCCAAGAACCATCACATATTTGGGATAGAAATGGCCTTATGTGGGTGAGCCTTGTTCCAGCGTGAGGCCCGGTTTTTAACAAGGCTCTTTACCAGATATCTCTCTTGCAAAGTTCTACAGCATGGCATTCGTAGTAGGTAGGCCTCGCTCAGTAAGTTGATTTATCCATTTGATAAGCGCTCTAGATTGCAGCTTGCTCAATAATCTTTGATTGTATTGTTGTATTGTGCTTCTTTTGAGCCCGAAATCCCGCGGAAACGTCTTGACAGGCTTGATCGATCAACACCATATTCTCACTACTAAACTATATTAGCTTTTCTCCTGGCTTCGCGGAGCGTAATGTTTCAAGTGCGAGCTCAATCTGGTCCATATTGACTAAGTAAACGCGTTATGAAATCTTCGCGATTTTTGGCGATTCGGAGCAAAACTGTGTTTCAGGTGGTTTTGTGTTCCAGGCGGTGAGGCTGGGCCGGGTGAGTCAACGTGATTATATGACAGCAGAAGTTTCGTCACCAGAATTTCTATCCACAGAATCTCTATGGATAGAAACAAATGCCTTGTTACTACGTACTATAACAGCAACCCTGTGATCAGATTTAACATTGTGCAATAGAATTGTTTGGCGCATACGTGGAGGTCCCGCGGCTTGTGGGAGCTTCAACTTTTTATTTGGGTTTCATCCCACTTCAATTCCGCTCGGCTCATTCCGAAACTTGTCATTAAAATAGGCCGTGCTACAATGGACTAATTAGATTACTAAAGTTCCAGCCACTTAAGCTCATTCAACAACTTTCATGACAACCAATCTGGACCTCCGACAGAACTCCGCGATGCCAGCTTGGACGATTGCCGTATTCGCGGTGCTTTCTCGATTCATCATCACGTTTGTGTTGATTATTGAGTGTTAAAAACGTGAAAATGGATATTACAGATCTGACGCGCAGAGGCACTCCAACCCATGTGCTAATCGTGCTCGGTAGTGGCGGTCATACAGCAGAAATGCTATCAATGCTGCGCCGTATGCCACTGGACCCAAACACCTAAACTTTTCGGGCATATATCGTAACCTCGGGCGACGGTTTTAGTACCTCGAAAGCTGCGGAACTTGGAGCCACCCTTCGCGCGCAATACAGACTCAAAACACACCACAGAATCAAGACTTTGAGATCATCACCGTACCTCACGCTCGTTGAGTCCATCAGTTGTATCTTACCGCGCCGCTTTCTACGATTCATTGTTTCTGGGCTTGTCTTCAAGTCCTACGCGGTAGACATGCAGATCAACAACTCAGCAAGCGCAACACCATATCTCCATATCCCGATTTGATACTTACCAATGGTCCTGCGACGGCAGTATGCGTAATTCTAGGAGCAAAACCTCTAAGATTCTGGATCGCAGTTTCTGCATTACTACTGCTCAAGACCAGCCAGGTACCTAAATCGGGCAAGATACTACTGCCATTTGTAGATCGGTTCTTAGTGCAGTGGCCGAACCTTGAATGGAAACAGGCATGGAGTGGTATTGGAAAGGCTAAATTTGTCGGTACAATCATTGATTGGGCATAATAAGGAATGAAATGACTAAAATCCAGAACACATGTGCTCGAACTTCTACTCTATCTCATCCTCAGTACCGTGGGTAAAACAACCTCTTCAGTCCCTCATTGCTTCAATGACACCATCAGCCCCTTCCTCAACCGGCTCCCAGACTTTGATCACTCGAAGCCCAACGATCCCCAGTAATTCGCGCCACTGTTTTGCCGTGCGCTCCATCCCACTATTGAAAGCCATCATTGTCATATCCAATTGGGCCTGGAATTGAGGTGCCTCTTCTTCAAGCACAATCATCTCATGCAGTAGAAGTTTCGAGTACCCTGGCGTCATTGCAGATACAACTTTCCGGAGTATTTTGAGACAGTAATTGTCTGACCAGTCATGAAGAATGTGGTGATAGAAGTAGACCCTCGCTCCTGTACATGGTTTAATCATATATACATCAAATTCCTCTTCAGCTTTTATGGGAAAGAGTAAAAGGAGAAGGAAAAACATACCTTCTAAAGGCTGCTCAGTAAAAAAGTCATACCCAACCTTCTCAATAACCGGATCCAAGTCGTCAAGGGTCTCTATCACCGGCTGCAAATCTTGCAGCACAAGCTTACCGGTACCTGGAAATTTACCGTGAAAAGCCAACAAATCATGCCCCTTTCCAGCCCCAACATCTACAATCAGCGGCTTTTCTGGATCTGCGCCATCTAGTATTTGCGCTTGCACTGGATACCAATCTACCCAGTAGCTGCGGGCACCCATTGTGTTGCCCATGAAGGTGTTAAAGTCCCTGAGCAAGGAGGGTGACGAAGTTATTCGGTCAAAAGTGGTATCGTTGGTCTGGAAAGCGTGCTGGATGAGTCCATCTTTGGGATCAATAGGGCAGGAATATTCGTGATGGAGGAGGAATTCTGGCGCCTTTTGCATTGCGGGCACAATTAACTGGGAGCTTTTATACGTGTTAGTGAAGCAAACAAGGGTTCTCCAGATGTTGTGCTAACATCATTCTATGGCCTGCTGCAATTTCTTCTGTGGCCATAGCTGCTGTGATAGGGGTTGCTTTCCATGTTCGTGGTCCGGTTTCTTCGACAAACCGAATAGCTGATAATGGGCGCATGATACGTACTAGAAAATGTGATCAGTTGCGCATAAGAGATAAAGACCAATGTTCGAGATCAAGACAACATACTAATCAATAACTCCTCGGCGCCGCATAACTCTGCTAACCTCGCCGATGTCACTGGGCCTTCATGCACAACGTGTCGGAATAGATTCAAATCGACGGCAATTCGCGCAGCAACTGCAATCATAGGCTGACAGTGAGGTCAGTATTGAACATCCCAACATTAAGAATGAGAGAGACAATGGAAGCAGTACCGAAAATGCCATATCGACCGCCACATTTTCTGGCTGTTCCAGCTGGTTTGTGAGCTTCTTGCTCAGCCGCAAACACTCTTTTCTAGTCTGGCTGTCATTTTCATTACTGAGACTTGCAGCGAGAGAGTGCAGCTTGGCTATGATGGTGAGGGGTTCCTCGTTTGTGATCTCGTTGACAGAAGTCATTATGTTGGTTGACTGACGAGACTTACATACCAGATGGCTATCACCGAATAGGTACTGACTGTGGCCACCCGTGGACATTTATGGATTGATGCTAGACAAAGGAAATAGGTATAAATACTGTAACAACTAACACTCTCTTCTCTTTCTTTTGAAACAACACTAGGGAATTTCTCAGTCTACATATGGCTAGAACCGGAATAACCCTGACTCGTGTAACTTTCACCCTACCGCATTGCGCATGCACAAATTCGATACGCCCTTATATTACATAGTACATGTATCGCTGCATAGACTTGGGGTACCTCGCCATTACTGTCTCTTTCATTCCTTTCCTCTAAGTTATGTAGCACATCAGTTACTTAAACGTAATACGGCCTTGTACTATATGGGATGGCATCACCCCTTGCACGATCAACGGGTTCGACTCATATGTGATACTGTAGCAATATATCATATCGCTTAGTATTGCGAGGGGCCAATGTTAATGAAATCATCCATCCATCCATCTATGTTGTATCAATATACATGTAGGGAAACAATGGTATACGCCCCTAAGCTGCATCAACGCCCTACTAAGCCTCATCCGGCAGGAATTTGTTACCTAGTGATTAGATTTCCTAGTTATCCCATTAAAATTTTATGAAACATAAGACTTATTATTATTGAAATTACTTTTTGGGTTCTTACTAATTTTGAAATCTGACAAAACTTTTATATATACTGGATCGGATTCGGCGCTTTTTCGAATGAGTTGAATTGGTGAAATTGCGTAAAATAACTCTATAACTAAGATTTGGAGCTGAAGTATACCGGTAGTTCAGTTTCTAGTGTTAGCTTCCGTCAGCGTTTCTGTGGGGGTGTTCTCTCACGCCCTCGGTCCTACTCCCGTCCACTCCCTTCGGTCGTTTCAGGGCATGGCACCCTATGCCACAGATTTTATTCGAGGATAGACACATTGAATACACAGAATACAGGTTATTACACGTCTAATGGCAATTCACTCTGTTATGGTGTAGAAAGCATGACTGAAAAACGCCGTTGTGTAGCGCGGCGAATCTAAATTCCAGATAAAAAATAACCCAGTATCAAGAAGAGATAGCAATGTTACATTGATGAGGGGTTTGAGAAGGTGTGCATTGAACAGTGAGAAGAGCTTTCCGTGGTTATGGATCGTGTTGTTGGTGGTAGGTCCTGGCAGATTCACAACTCCACGGAAAGTATCATGTACCAGGCCTCTACTACGTGTATTCAAGTCTTACCTAGGTATACGGGGCTACGATTAGGTAGCGTTGCTGTACTACTGCGGTGATTTCCATAGTACGTTTTTTATTCGGAAATAAATGCGAGTCACGTAATACTCGGTATGGTATTGGCAAGGATCGCCTACTAGGAGGGGTAAAAAGTTTCTCTAGATTAATAAAATCAGCGATAAGTTATTGGCCCGAAAATTACACCTCTATCTCATATAATCCTTACATGACCGAAAAAGCAAAACGTACTATGGAAATCACCGGGTTCAACCAGAGTAGCTCAAATAAACTCAGAAATGCAGGTCCGATGTGATGTCAAAACACCGAGAGTGGATAGAGCCTGGTAAACTTGTTCGTGTTTCATTTACAGAACCGAATTTCGGATTTACTGCATGATGAAAGGGTTATCTCTCATGGCCATCGATAAAGTAGTCTACTCAATGTGAAGAGTTGCCTCGTTCGGTAGGACTTACTGCATCGAGTAAGGGACGATTCGACTTGGCGGAATTATACCGAAATTTTCGGAGTGTCCCAAACAGTGCGCTGATACGACTGATGTAAATCCTCCTCGGAAGGGCCAAAGAGCTGACCGGATCGGTAGCCTCTCCCATCGACTTGCTTGGTATGCTCGTTCGGTACTAGGGGATTTTGACATGTATATTAGTACCCAGCTAGGTGGTGTGCAAATTGTCAGGTGACTGAACAAGCCTTAGATTTCTACTTTAAAACCAATATATTCGAAGCGATTCAGCTCAGGAAAACACAACATACAATTCCTAACCAACTTCAATCCACATATCTCCGTTAAGAAAATTCATGAAAGACTCGCAAGTATGTACAGTAGTATGCCCTACTCTGTGCAGTCTCAGATAAAGGATAAAAATAAGTAGGTCCCTATGAGAAACGTCTGGCTATCAGGGAGGATCTTGGCTAGCACACGGGAAGTATTGGGGCCGTGTATGAGTTTGTAGATGGCAGCTTCTAAGTCAACTTAGCTCGTTCATTTATGCCTGCCGTGCTCCGTAAGGCTAGCCCTACTATTGCGGTTAGTACCAATGGTCGAGAAGGCGCATTATGAATACTAGACTTAGAATGAGCACAACAGCTTGGTTCTGCTTCGTATTGTATAAGTAGCTAATGAGATACAAGGAACTTTCAAATCAGACAAACATATCTTACCAACATGCCGTTTCTTGAAAAAGTGGTCAGAGTTGCCAATCGCCTAGGTTTGCTCGCCCGGATTGTGAGATATCGCGTGATATACCACCAGCTACATGGCATGACTATTGAGGTTTATCGATATGGAGACAGAACACCAGTAAGTGTGGACTCGCATGTATTATTCCATGCTGCTAATTTTAGTTAGCATGAAAGTATCAAATTATACGACAGGCTTAATTCGTCTGAACTTGGATTCCATTCGGCTCTATCAGAAAAGCCGGTGGCCTAATAACAAGCCAATCACCAGTTAGGCGTGCTATTGTAGACAAGAACGCGATTCAACTAAAATTATCCAAAGCTGGCCAGATTGTGACGGACGTGAGTGCAATTATTCCCAAGTGTGTACGCTCCGTGACGGATTTGTGATATGTGATATTGTGGCTTTGTGACTGTATCTGCCGAATCATTGTATTTGGTTTATCGAGGTATTCCTGCTCGGACCTTTGTGTTGGCCACCTATTTATACGCCTCCAAACCCCCAGCTGGATCCTAAAATTCTTCCTCTCCATGCTTAGCGTATATGATCATAGTTGCCATGTTGAGTTAATCCTCCCTCCTAATCACTCCTCTTCCAAACATCTGAATACATGTGTTGCATATTAAGTGCCTCTCTGGCGGCTCTGTCAAATAGAAAAGGCAGTCTTGTGTTCGTTTAGAAATTTAAATAATGGTTTTCCTATCTCTACAATTTTATGATAATACTGACTCGACATTGTAAGGAGCCCTTCTTAATAGATTAAATTAAATAGTTCTTGGGGTAAGAAATCTAAGGCGCTTTAGTAAATCTTTATCTTCTCCCTTTTTTTTGGAAGTTACTGTACATCCAAGGCGGGTATGCGTCCATAAGAACACAGGACGCTGAAAATGAAGCTATCCCCTCATAAGGGCTTTTGATAGTGCATGCTTTAAAAAGTTCTTGGCATACTCTATATTGTCTACTATGTATGATCTACCATACCTTGACGCGATAATGAGGTTTAGCGGCGTAGTTCCAGTTTGAGCTGTATACATTAACGCAAAATTAAAGCATTCCACCAGGTATGGTGCAGAGAAAGCATAATTTCTTTCTTTCTGCTTAAGGAGGCCCTGTGCTATAAGCTTGTATACCTAGTCTTTCAACCTCTGATATCGCGCTAGAGGTGAGAGATATTCGCCAGCTAAGCAAAATATCGTTATTGTTGAGAATATTTCCCTTGGATTATTGTCACTTGAGAGTATTATTAAATAGAAGTCTTCATCTTGAAGAGCATCCAGAGGCCCTGCTTCTAGGATAATAATAAGCAACTGAGGTCTGCATACTCACATATAACCTTAGATAGCTATCTATAACAGTGCCTGTCTGGTAACTGTTTCCAGCATAGTGAAGTCTTCTACGAAGACGCATGTCAGGTCACTGAAAGAAAACGTCAATCTAGAAAACGGCACGTCTGCGATTATATCATTATCTCTCATCCATGGTATATCACGATGCCATCCGGCAACAAAAGAAAAACCACTGGAAGGAATCCTTACAGGCAACAATAATATATGAATGCGGCCAAATATCTGAAGTCGGGAGAAGACGGCTTACCGGTGATAGTTTGGAAGATGACTTGGTCCGCTGTCAAACGCAGAGTCCTTGACCTACTCCGCGCGTCGGTGAAAGAAGGCACACTACCAAGCAAGTGGAGACATACAAAGATCATACCACTTAAAAAGCCGAATAAAGGGGATTACATGATTGCAAAAGCCTGGAGACCGATATCGCTTCTAGCGACACTTGGCAAGGTACTAGAATCCATGGTAGCAGAAACCCCACGAGCCACTTTGGAGCCCGAAAACAGCGATCAGCGGAACAGGTACTCCTGCTCCTGCAGGAGCAAATCTACACAGCCTGGCGTGGCCGTCGAGTCGTGAGCTTGATCAGCTTCGATGTCAAAGGAGCCTACAATAGAGCTCAGACGGCTCAGGCGCCTATCCCCATCCACAGCGCGGCAGCTAACTATTCACATCGACTGTTACCTCAGTGGTGGACTATGCCTCCAATATCTGGATGCACGCTTTCAAGGATAAGACCGTCGGACCCTAATTCAGATATCTTGACGATCTACGCATCTAGGTGATTCGAAAGCTGGGTAATCAGCTAACTAGAGACCATTCAGGCCATGGTTAATTGATATCTGTGATCTCGAAGCTAAAAGACCGAAGCCGTCGTGGCACTCATCCACCCCTTGCTAAGCCTTATGCAAGAGATATTCCCTTAGAATTGCGTACTCTTGAAACACGGGAGCGTATAGCTTTGCAAGCTTCGCTAAAGAGAAGAACTTTGGCAAAATCAATTGATTTAATGCTACGTACGTTGTTTTTCGAGGACATTGAGCATGGAATCCGCCTCTTAAACCCAGATTTCTTCCCGCTTATCGCTTGATAGAGTACCAAGATGGTGCGTTATATACTAGTAACGAGAAATAAGATAGTTTCTCCGTTCTTTTTCCGTCCACGTTTTGACCTGTTCAATCTCGCCTCTCTTGATAGCAACATATGGCTCGATAATGGCTTGCCCAATGGTTTCACATATCACAGTATTGGACGTCAGAGCATCCAGACTTTCGGATAGGGTTTTGGGCAACAATGTATGAATACCAAGCTTTTCCCTCTCCTCTGGAGATAACACATTTGCGCCTCTGGGACAGGGCCCGGCAGACAATTGAGTTCTTTTCTTCATACCATCCATACCAGCCGCTAAAAGGGCGCACAACCCAAGATAAGGATTTGCGAATCCGTCCATCATTTTCAGCTCAAAATGATTGTCTTCAATCCGACGGAGAGGAGTCTCTTTGTTTTCCCAACCCCATGCAGCGTATTCGCCGCCGCTCCATATTCCACTTTGCACGCGAGCGTAACTTTCTTGCTGTGGGAGAGTGAAGGCCAAGATTGCAGGAAGATGTTCTAGTATTCCGGCAAAGAATGACTCTTGCTTTCCATGCTGTTTCTCCTGGGTGTCTGAAGACACTGCTGATGATTTGTCCAGGTTGCAGGAAATGTGTACATGCGCCCCATTCCCAGCATGCAGTTCCGATGGTCGAGGAAACAATGTCGCCCTAAGTTGATACTTTTCAGCTGTTTGAGTAATGATACCACGGGCTTTGATTAGAGTATCAACAGCCTCCATGGGACGCGCAGGCGGAAGGACAAATTCCCACTGTCCAGGGGCAGCCTCGGCGTGGAACTGTTCGATCTTGATGCCAGATGCCAGTAACGATCTCGCAATATCCTCGATCATAACCATGTGCTGCTCGTCATCTGTCGTCAGACTCCCAAAGGAATGATCTGTGTTGGTGAGTCGATATGCAGCGACTGATCCATCGGCATTCTTTGCTCTCGTCATGAAAACAACCTCAATTTCAAATCCGATCAGTGCATAGTAACCAGTCTCCTGGACCATCGAGCTACTCAGATGTTTTAGTCGAGATCGGGGGCAGTCCGGGATCGCAGTCACTCCATCGGCCTGCACAGCATCTGCAACGACAATCGCCCGATGAGAAGCCCTGGGATGATGATAGAGTGTAGAAAGATCAGGCTTCAGGTAGAATATGCCGACAGGTTCTCCTCCTTTGGCCAGATGATCGTGGGGAAGAAGATAGAAGATAGCCCTAGTGAGCGAGAATGTTTGGCCTTTTTTAATCAGGTCTTCGAATCGAGCTACAGGTATGGCACGGACGATAAGGTTGGCATTGTACCCCATGAATTGGACCTGGACGAACTCTGTGCTTGGATTTGCGTCTTTGAAATTCTGCCATAGAGCCAAGTGGTTATCTGAAGAAATCATTGTTCACTAGAAAAGAGCTTTTAATGCTGTCGCGTCCAGAAACAATCAGCGGTTGATGATAAGGTTGCAAAAATGACTGGTCTCACAGAAATTGAGTTGAATGACAATAGACTCAAGGAATGGCGGACCATATTAATGTACCTGCTCTACCGTAGCCCAGAGCTGAAAAAGAAAGCATAGGTACGGTAAGCGCAAAGTCCACACAGTCACACAAGGATCAGCTCCCCACAACACTGTGCAACAAAATATACGAAGCTGAACTACCCTCATCCTTCGATTAAAGCCCACTATTTATGACCGGTGTACGTTAATGTACATGGGTAAGACGTAGCTTCACTGTGGAGCAGATAGGCAAACAGTCTGCTTATCGCTGCAACTTATTATCCGATATACCCAGGTATACTGCGCTGTATCAAATGTCAGATTTTACGTATTGATTTCTGCCTTCTCCAGTGTCGGGCTGAGGAGTCCTACTGGGAGAAGCCGATACTTTCCACACTATTGACAGTCATAGCAGGGGTGACCTCTAAATCAGCTTTCAGCTGCTGTCTCCAGCATTGGATCTAGTCGTCCCATTGGAGATCCAAAGCCTATAAGAGTCAACCTAACTGAATATACTCGTATACCTCGGTGATTTAGTAAGACGATATCCACTCCCCAGCGGCCCCTTTTGCGTTCCACTATCGAGACTACAGACTGTTGGTTTTCTTTGGTAGTGCCAAAGATGCGTCCTCCGACAAAGATTTGTGTTTGTGGTGATAGGGAGAGGAAGTTGGTCCATCGCTGTCCAATTTTAAGGTATATAGTGACGGCAAATGTATGCTCCGCTTTAGTAGAACCGTCGTAGACCGTAACTTGTAAGCGGTAATGTAGTAACGCCAAGCCACTGTTGAGTGGGCCTCCGGAATTGTTAACGAATAATACCATTAGTCGTTTATTTAAGTTCCTCACTGATTGTTACAAATATTGGTCAGCGGAAGGAATATCAGGCTTCTCTCTTTTTCACTGATCTTCTTAGAGAAGATTTGGCCATTATATGCGCAGACTCTCAATCGTTGCCTAATACGCAGCAACATAAGCAGCAATATAGGTGGCGATATAGAGAGCAATGTAGGCAGCAATGTAGCGTTCTTTATACCGATCTACTTCGTGAGCGTGGAGCAGAATGTGGAATTTTCGGTCTTGCATGGTGGCAGGCTTGTTCTTTTATCGCGGTGAGAGGTGGTAGACTTGGCGGTACAAGCATGGTCTCTCATTAATACTTCGGTGTGTCCTTGCGACGCCGGTCTCTGATGGGAGAAGTCTTCTCTACACGACCACATGCATACAGAACGATGGGCTGCAGAACCAGGGCCAACCTTAGCTGAGTCCGCCACTGATTATCTATATACGTATTTCCGGGCTAAAGCTTGGGTTTTGAATGAGTTCATTTTGACTCCCAAGGAGCCATTCATAGGTGTCTATCTTGTTATTCACTCCACACCTACAGCATGCTAATAGTTATCTTGTTCCCTGCTCTATGTCTCCACTCTGCGCTGTGTTCTTAAAATCTAGCTTCTCCCACGGCATCGCAAGTCCTGCAAGGAAGCACACCCCACCGGTAGCAACGAGCATGTAGAATATACGCGATATCACGTTTGTGACCGCAACAACCACCAGTTGACTGACCTTCTTGTCGGCCGACGCGAAGACCTGGGAGGCTACGCCGGCGAGCGCTGAGCGGACATCCTCGTCCGTGAAGTTGAAGTCGCCGATTGCGCTCCTGAGATAGTGCATGCCAAGATTCTGGTACAGGCAGCCGGACAACGCGAGGGCAAGGCACACGAAGCCCATCTGCGCCATATTGACGAGGGCGGCAGCTTCAAGGCGCTCCTGAGAACTTGACAGTGTCGCATTCATGACACTAAAGGAATGGTTCAGGATGAGGCCGACCCCGAAGCCGATGAGCGCCTGGTAGCCGAGGATATGGCTGTCCGAGGTGTTCGTATCAATGGTGGTCATGAGGGCTGATCCTGTCAGGATTAGGGAGCCCGCCAACACGTAGAAGGCTGCGTATAGCTGGATATAGGGTAGGAGCGCGCCGGCAAGGACAGTCCCAGTGATGAAGACACAGATGAAGGGCAGCATGTGAACGGCAGAAATGATAGATGTGTAACCACGCGTGAAGGCATAGAAGAGTGGCGGGTAGTACAGCGTCACAGCGTAGGTGGTGGCAGCACAGCCGGTTGCGAGCACCGCCAGTGCCGGTGTACGGCGTGCAAGAATCCGGGCGGGGAAGATACATCGCTCTGGCTTCGCAAGGAACGTGAAGCGCTGCTGCAGCACGTACGCGATGAAGACGATGGCAAGCAGTGCCCACGTGGTGATTGTGCCGGCGGAGCTCCATTGCCACTCCGTTCCAGGTAGTGTTAGAGCGACTGCAAGGAGGACGCAAGTTGCCAGATGCAAGGCCGCACCAACCCAGTCGATTTCAGCGAGTTTGGCATGCAAGCTCAGCCCTGGCCGAACAGTGTGTGACGGGAGTACAAACCAGAACAAGGGAAGCAATGTGCCTAAGATTGGCACGTTGAGATAAAATGCCTGTGACGATGAACCATGCGTCAGTATTGATCCTATCGAACATCCGAGCACATTTTTCCTCCTGAAAGAACAAAAGACATCGACCACTCACCCATCTCCACGTCGCGTGCTCATTTTCAGCAAAGGCACCACTGATAAGTGGCCCTGAGATCAGGCCAAAAGCCCACCATAATCCGAGAAAACCATTAAGCCTAGTAGCCTCTCGCGTGTCGGTAAAGAGAGAGACATATGTGAGGACGCTGCAGAGACGTTCAGCTATGGGTCTCAAGAGTAAAATTTGGGTATACTCGGTACGTACAGTTGATAGGCACCCGCATTGCCAATACCCGTCATGTAACGACCTATAACAACAACGTAGACTTCTCTCGCCGACCCCGAAATGGCGGAGGAGATAACAAACATCGCAACAAAGCAGATCATCAGCACCTTGAGGTTGAACATGTCAACCAGTTTACGGACCAGAGGGGTGACTGAGATGCTGCCGAGCGAGAAACTTAGTGATATCCATGGGAGGAGCTCGATATGACCGAGGGCTTCATAGACGGGTGCTTGGATATTGGCGACATTACTGACATCGTAGCCTGCTCCCCCAAAAAGCAGCTTGTCAGCTATTTACCTCCACAGAAACTGGGGCGATGATAACATACCAGCAACGTAGTTGCAGAAACACAGCAACGTAATCGTGCCTATCCATCTCCACTTAGGTAGGCTATCTCTGGGATGTCCCTTGGTGGAGGCTAATACGGCTGTTGAGATTTTGTTTCCGGCTAATTCTGGAACAGATATCTTGCAATTTCCTTGCTGGGTCGTCGCGACGGTGGATTGCTTCTCATCCGCAATAACGGGCTGCTGATCCATGACGGGAACGCTGTAATGGTTGCTCTTCAGGAACGAGCGTGCTCAGTCAAGTTCGAGTTAAGATGACGTAGAATATTAAAAGCATCTGAAAAGCTTTTACTGCCATCGAAAGATAGTGAAGGAGAGCGCTGCATCTTATACCTACACCTACATCCTCCCACATGGTCATCTCAAACACTTCAGCCGCTTATGGCAGAAATGCCGCCTACTAAGGATTAGCTATGGCCGCAGTAATGAGCAGATTTCTAGAATAAACCCATAAATAGTTTTCAACATGTGTTTACGCATATTATATGACAGATATATTTGTGAAAGATTGAATGGGAACGTGTATTGTATCGTATTCAAGTGTGTCTAATAGAATGCCCTGAAACGACCGAAGGGAGTGGAAGGGAGTAGGACTGAGGCCGTGAGAGCGCCCCACAAAAAGGCTGAAGGACGCTAGCACTAGAAACCGAACTACCCTTCCGGGCCTAGAGTGTCTTGGCGTTAGGGCTATAGGGCTTAGCATTTACCTGTATTATTGGCTCGAAATGCGATATTCCTCCGTCACGTCACTTATTATCATAGCTACAGCATCCATTTCCAGCTTAACGATTTTGAGGGAATTGTGATATGTCTTCTCAATTACAGATGGGCTGTCTCGAGCCGTACATGCACATATGCCACTTAAATGTCGACCGCGTGCGCAGCGCGCGTCTAGTGCACAACACAGCGCAGGATTGTGCGCGCCAATCTCGTGAGCAGCATTCTTGGCAAATCCTTATATCGAGGAAAGCTCGCGATCCAATGAGAGCAGACGAGCGGATATATGCGCTGCGTTCACCACACTCGGGATAGCGGTAAAAAATCCTGTCAATTTGAGTCGCCCTACCTTAATACACTGCCAAGCCATGACCCTGGGCTTTCTCGTGTGCCATTGGTGCGCTCCGCCGTTTACGGGGTGAGGTAACTACAACTTAAGCAGAAGCGGCACCCCGAACTGAAAATTAGCTCTAAATCGTATCCACGACTACTATGTATATCGGTACTTAATCGATACTCGGTCAAAAAGTTCATTTTATTCTCGTAAAGTAAACTTTCCATTGCTTTGAGCTGAATGATTAAGAGGCAGTGCACGGATGCCCAGAGAAGCAATTACCTTAAACGTCCAGGAACCACTGAGATCTGTTAAATACGAAGTTAGTTCCTCAGAGGCATTAGGCAAGTAGTTGCGAGGCTAGCAAAAAACTCCCGACTCCTGTGCCTGAACTTAAAATGTTTGTAGATCCGAAAAGGTATCATTATCCTTATTACCTCCACTTGTGGAAACGAAATTGCATTCCCGTCCAACTGAACATCGATCGGGGCGGAAGATCCGCTGTGAATCGGGCAACTAGAGAGTCTTGATTTCCTACATAAAAGAGTGGAATAATACAAAACTAAGTACTTTGGAGTACTGCTGCCTGTTGTTTCCTGTTACCTCCCAAGCAATAGGTCACTGCGCGGCTTGAATGAACAACTTGATCTTGATACAGCCGGTCAATAAGTTAAACAGATGGATAGGTCTTCCGATTTCATATCAGTCTACAGTATCAGAGCTCTAACAGATGCTCATGTGAACGCAAGCAATGGAGTTATTTCGGAGAGGCGTGCCACGGTGCTGTACAGCTATGCTGGGGCTGAGATATTCCTTCCAAAGCCTAGAAATGTGGCGACTTGTCTAGTTTCCCAAAGCAGCTGTGTTACGGGCCGGTTGGTCTACATCTAACTTAAACCCCCCCCTCCTTTGTACTCTAGTCCGGTAAAGGGGATGTGGCATGGCTACCGACGCAATCAGCCGAGTCCGAGCTCTTGAAAAAGAGTCGTTGCTTCGATATGCTGACAATCAAAGTGACGGTCGGTTCTGACTGGAAGATACTTCGAGATATCAAGAGAATTATACCGAAGGCTATATATAGGGCGGCGCTGTTGTTGCATATTATAAAAGGCACTCTTGTACCACACTAAGTGTGGGATGTCACCTTGTTAGTGGTGTAGCGGTTAAGTAACACTATTTTAAGAACACCTGGTAGGACTCTAACCTAGCAAGGTACGGAATGAATAATGACGGGTCTCCGAAGCGAGGGGATAAGCCCAGTCAAGTCGTTTCTTATATAAATAATACTTATTTATGTTACGTTCCCTCGTCTTCTGTTTATCATCGGTGTGATAATCTGGCAAGTATTGTATTATCATTATTTGTCACAGAAGCGCAGCAGACACCATGACAATCTTGCGTCTTTACTACAGAGAGGTTATTTCGTACGCTTTCTTTGGGATACTGCTTTATGTAAACCACCTAGTTCCTTGGTTCGTCTCTTGCCTTCTAAATGACTCTCCTTGTACAGACCATTATTCTCGTCTTCTACCGCCTCGCCTTACATCCTCTAGCAAAGTACCCTGGACCAGTTCTGGCGAGAGTAACGAACTGGTATTCTGCATTCTATGCCTGGAAAGGCGATATGCACCTGAAACTATTCGAAATGCATCAGAAATATGGTATACATCACCATCCAATGCCATTGGCTTTGTTGTTCACAGTTGCACGTAGGAGAGACTGTTCGCTTCGGGCCAAATTCAATTTCTGTGAACTCGAGAAGTGCCATGGCGGAAATCTACGGTGTTCGAGCAAACGTCAGGAAAGCCGATTCCTACGCCGTCATGAGCGCAAGCAGCCGTACTGTCAACACAATCAGTTGCAGAGACAAGAAAGTCCACGGCGTGAAAAGAAGAATCTTGTCTCAAGCCGTTTCCGAATGCGCCTTGAAAGGGGTTGAGGAGCGAATATTGGGCCATATACGCCACTTTTGCCGAGAGCTTAGCAGCAGTGGCTTAGCCCAGCATGCAGAATTACAAGAACCTGATGACGCATGGGGTGCCGTAAGGGACATGACGGCGATTTGTGACTATCTTGCGTTCGATATTATAAGCAGCCTCTGCTACGGGGAAAGCTTCAATATGCTTAGATCCTCGGCACTGCGTCACTTGCCCGGAATCGTGTCTGCGATTAGCCGTCGAAATGCTATTGTTAGTGTTTCCAGCCCGCGATCCCAGAGTCTTGATTTGGCTAATCTTCTCTTAAGTGTTTCGTTCAGCCGATTATATGGCGCGCCAAACTAGACCATGTCTTTCTGGCATCATTCTCCGCTCAAGTGAGAGGTTTTGGCGCTTGGATTCGAGAGAAGGCGGAGAGGCGAACGCGGCTTGGCAGTAGCATAACCCAGAAAGATTGTTTCCACTACATGCTCAATGCCAAGGATCCAGAAACCGGTAAAGGGTTCAGCGAGAAGGAGTTATGGTGTGAGTCACTGCAGCTTATTATAGCAGGTATGTACTCTTGCCTCCTTTTGTAGCGGCTGGTGTCTGATAACTACAGGCTCGGATACCACTGCAGTGGCGCTCAGTGCTGTGTTCTTCTACCTTGTTCATCATCCCAAAATTCTCGCACGGTTAACCGAAGAACTCCGTTTGACCTTTTCTAAAGATGAGGATATTCATTCTGGAAAGCGTCTGAATTCCTGTCATTATCTCCGCGCCTGCATTAAGGAGGCCTTGCGACGAGCCCCTCCCGTTACTGGCCTCGCCCCACGCCAGGTTCTTCCTGGTGGTATCACCATCGGAAGCAATCACTTCCCAGAAGGTACGATAATCGGCAGTCCGATATATACTCTTCATCACAACAGCACCTACTTTCCAGATCCTTTCGGGTATAGACCAGACCGCTGGCTTGTTGATCCAGACCATGGATGGACGGAGGAATGCGTCGGAATGGCACATTCTGCATTCTGTCCCTTCAGCGTCGGACCCAGGTCCTGCGTTGCGAAGAACTTAGCCTGGATGGAACTTACCATGACGGTCGCCCGAACTCTCTATCTCTACGACGTGAAACTAGATCCAAAGCATATTCATGGAATATCGGACGGGTGTGTTGAATGCCGAGAAAAACCTGGAACATTTGAGTATCGCCTCAAAGGCTGGATGACTTCAGGAAGACAAGGTCCTCTGGTCCACTTTAAATCTGCTTCGGTGATGAATTAAGTCTGTAGACTTTTTACGTGTTAGAACAGATTAGCTTTAGTGGTAAATTCAGTTAGATCAAGATACAAGAAATTATTTATCTAAAATATATTTATGAATTTATATTAGTATTTGTTAGAGGTTAAGTAATCGAGATTAGATGATATTAAATTTTTGATAATTATAGTATTTGGCATTATTGAGAAGCCACACTATTACCGTACGACCAAAAACGAGACCCTGTTAATGGGTGGTAAATATTAGTGGTGATATAAGGCTTGACAATTATCAAATACAACTTTTAGATGTTTTCAAGCCATTCCCGAATATGCTCAGTGCCAAGTATTCTGACAAAATCAGACTTTTTCCGTTCAATCACTATTCAATCCTACCACTGCAAGTGTCACTGTGTCATACAGGTGTCAGGCACGCATCCGAGAAACACCGAATGAAGGAGAGAAGACGGAGGAAACTGATGGATTAATAGCTATCTTTTCAAGCTAAAATTGGAGAGACAGAGATCAAAAATTCAATCGATTGCCGACCCCCTCCCCTCTTACGATTAACCGTGCTTGTACCGAAAGATATTCCAGGGCGTTTATTTTAGAGCACTGACTTTGCCTTGTTGTCGCAGAATCCTCAAAAATTCCTTTCATGCATGTTGAACACCTACGAGGCATAATACAATGAGCTAATCATTGCAGAGACATGATCGTCTTTGAACTGTGCTGGGATACAAATATAAATCATTGGAGGGAAGCAAAACTATCTTTGCATTACGTTTCCCGCCCCGGGAGTGACTTGAGTTTCGCTTAAATTACACAGTCACGCAGAGTCGGACTGCCTTATGCAGAAATTATGTCCCATTCTCAGAGTTGGCAACAGAGACTACCGGACTCAACTCTTGCGAGTCTGGGAATGTTCCAGAGTATAGGCACAGTCTAGGTGCTTGACCATTTTTCAATAGGTATCCGCTGGGAGAATATGATTCAGGAAGGGCCATCTGACCTTCAAAGCCTCTCCGACAGGAGGCTGGGGACCGGACAAAGCAGTAATTGTCCGAGAGAATCTATCTTTCGGAGCCCCTGTACGGTTATTTTTCCAAACCTGTATAGGCTGCAGTCATGTGGACAATCCTTTCTGGCTAACTTAAACGACGCCAACTGGTGAAAGCGACGTCATGTGTAAGGGTTCTGCATAGGTTCAATGTAGTGCCTGTTTGAAACCTCACGGGCCATAGTTACATCTGTATTATACTGTCCCACACACTTTGGATATACACAAGATAGGATTGTGTGTGAACATCCCATAGCAAAATACATTAGGGCATGCATGTCATAGGTTTGTGGGCGAACAGCTCATGTCGAGACTACCGGCATGCTTATGACATTAGGAATGCCTCTATTCATTTGGCAAGTGACACTTACTTTTTTGACAGAATAACGTTGATTCAAGCGTTGCTCTCGCTGTACGTATCAGATCAATTGACCCATCTTAGGTTTACGCCCAGGGGTTGGAATCTCTCTAAAGGCCCTCTTGTATGATATTTCCCGGCTCTGTCATTTTGATTCATTTTCAAGGCAATTGAGTCGTTGAATTTATGTTTCTTGCTGCTTACTGCAGTCTGTGAATCCATTCTATTTCGTTCTTCTATGTATATTACTAAAGTGAAAGACGGAAGTTCCAATGTGCTCCTACACCCATCCAGTTATGCATCGACATTAAGAATTAGCCTTGCTTAGGCTTCTGAGAGTGTCCAAATACGCTTCAAATGATCCCGTAGACTTCTCAGAGCTCGAAACCCGTCCACACGTTCAGGTAATTCGGAATATGGTGTGATTCTACTTATTGCTCCTAATATATTCTTTGCACCTCCGTCATCAAGGAGACCTACATACCCTTCTTGTCTGCCCGTGACACGAAGATCAGGAGGCAGTCCCAAGGCTTTTTCTATCATTTCAAACTGGTGCATAGCAGTCTGAATGAAGATCTTCACCTGAAGATTGCCCTGCTGTACGGAGAACCCCGCGAGTCGAAGCTGAGGGAAGATCTGCAGTTCAAAGACAGATCCGGTGCAATTATTGTAAAGCTGTTTGCTCAGATGTGAAAGGAGCTTTTCGTATATGAGCACCAGTTGGAGGTATGAAGAGATGAGGTTCAGTATCATGATCAAGCCTAGCCGGGAACTGCCACAGCTGCTGGCTCTCCTTCTTGGACGAGAGTCGTCTGATGTATAAGCTTGTATGAGTGCCAAAAACTCAGAAGTGTCGCTAAGTGTTTCGCCGAACAGATTTGATAATTCATTTGAAGCGTCTTTGTTATTTGACTGGGATGGTTTGTGGTTATTGCCATTCTGAAAGAATGATTGGCATTGCTGAAACCGTCTGGCTAGCTTGAGACTGAATTCGGATACCTGGTGGTCGCATTCAATAAGTGGCGGTGACATTTGCCCGTCTGGAGAGCTACCATCCGATTTGAATTTACCCCAGGTTATATTGCTAAAGGGCATCGTTGCACTATCGTAGGTAAAGTCGGAAATTTGTGATTGTAAGTCACTGCATACGATTCCATGTTGATCTCCCAGGCTGTCGTGAGAGATGGAATCCAAAAAAAAAATGTCCGGAACGGATAACGACATTGAATAGGCATCAGTAACAGAGCCATCTGGCTGGCTTACAGCCATACTGGTATCCTGCAAAGCTCCCGCTGCCGTAGGGCTTTCGGACGAAACGGTGGAATTTGTTGTTCGCGGCATCAAAGGTGGCTGTGAAGTTGACTGCACTCCTGCGAGTGACTTGGGTCGACCTATTGATCTAGAATAATTTGTGGTACAATGAGCACCTTGTCGAATACATCGACTGCAGGAGTCATAGTCATTGGCTCGTGGAGGGCAACGAAGTTTTTGACCTCGACAGCGGTCACATGCTGTTCTCTTGCAAACAGATAAAGTCGGTTTCGTTGGAGGCATATATTCCGACGTGGCTGCCGGGGGGGAAGTGGCGTCAATTCAGATGAATACGAAAGGCAATAAATGTTTTTTGTTTCTTGATTATGTACGTAGGCAGTGTAGTCGTTTGGCAGCACGTTATTGCTTTTTTCGATTGTAAAAGCCTTATCTGGGTTGAAAGGGGTGCGACGCCAACCTGACGTGGTATATATGTTACTTCCTAGGTACGGATGGTGGAGTCAAAAGTACTAGCACGCGTAATTTAGTTGTCTTTTTGGGTACATAGCCTTACGCGATATTTCCCATAGAAACCGATGCCGCATATCAATAGCTGTATACAAATAAGTAAAGTCGGTACCATCGTTTCCGATGATTCTGGGCGCTAATAAGCAGTAAATCTTAGCCCGTGCCAATACTTGACTCCAACGTCCGTACATAGCTATCTAATGACTACGAGTGGTAAGACAGCGGCGCAGAAATCAATCATCATCTTTGGGATAGCGCCTTTACGGATTTTTGGACCCCCGACTTAAGTTACTTATGTACGAGATTATGCTTACGGATCAGCCGTTTCGGAGGTTGTCAACGAATGGGCTTTCTTGACGAGCTGAACTTCTTTAGGGAGACTAATTACGAATGTTGGAGTCAAAAGTATTGGCACACGCCAAGATTTAATACTGATAGACTTTGTGTATATTTAGAGTTACAACTCGAACTCTCAGCTGTTTACTTCTCAAACAGCGCCAAGAAGTCTTCATACTAAATATCGACTGGCGTACTACGGTTGTCCACGGGCGTGTAGGCGGTAGTAAAGAAACGCTTACCACCTGCCTATATTAGTTATTACTACACCTCGAGAATCTATTCGTACGCCCTCCAGGACGTACTCTAACTAGCACCCTAGAGCCTACTACAGCGCAGGAAGTTGCTCCAGAAGCAGCTTCTTGAGAAGGATCTCTACCGTCCCGCCTGAAGGCTAACCCCACCTGAGGACTGATTTTTCTACAAAACGCAAAAAATCGCGAATATTTCAAACCGCGATATAACAGCCAAGATGGCTTCAGTAGAGCTCGCACTTGCAGCGTTACATTCAGTGGACCTTGGAGAAAAGCTAATCTCAGTTTAGTTGCAAGAACGTGTAGTGTTAGCTAATCGGGTCTTTCTAAACGTTTTCAGGTTGAGAAAACAGCTATTACACTTCACTCCCAAAGCACGCAAATCGGAACAGGAACCTTTCACAATCAGGGGACAAGCTGTCAAACCTGAAGACCATGTCAAGATTCTCGCCGTAATAATGGACACTAGGCTCAAATACAAAGGACATATCGCGAGAGCTGCATCCAAGGGCCTAGATGCAGTAATGGAGCTCAGACGGGCTCAGAGGCGTATCCCCACACAGGTTTGTAAAAATGAAAACCCGAACCCAAAAATTTTGGAAAAAAGGAAAACCAATCTGAACCCAGGAGGTCGGGTTGGGTTGGGTTTTGGGTTCCCAGGTTGGGTTTTGCCATGTCTATATACTATTTATTTTCTTTATCAGTAGTATATTACTTATATCTTTATATAACTTAGTGCATGTTCTATACCAGAGTGCCTGCTTTATAACATACTTCTATCTTGTTTGTAATCATATGGTTTATACACTTCAAGCACCAAAGTAACCTTTCCTCCTTGGTCATGGTATATTTTAGCGTCATGCAGGTTGATTCGTAACACTTTACTTAGTATATAAGCTTATAATTTAAATATAGCTAACTTAAATTATACTACTTAATAAGTTAATATCACACCAATGCTACTCTAAGATTGTTCTAGCAACATTAATCATTTAATAATAAATTCGGATGTGGGCTTCACAAATTGCTATCCTTTGTTCCGCGGTACGGCGGGCTGAGGCCCCTAAACGATAAACGGCACAGTGTCACTTGGGGCGGTGGGGTGCAGCTTTTTAAAACTGAACTAAAACATTCGTTAATTTTCAAGTTGTCAGAAATTTGCGTAGAACCACGGAGCGTAATTGTTCACCCTGACTTCAACCTCCATTCGTTTTAACCTACTAAAGACTAAGCTGTTGAATTATTGTATGTATTTGTTTCGGTAATAGAAATACCGTTGCAAAATCATGGCCCTTGTTGTCTCTATATATTCTAATAATTATGTACTAGGGAAAAACCAATAAATCTACTCTTGCCAACATATGCCATCCGCTTGAACACGAAACAAACATTTGGATACTCATTCTATACCCCTTCGAAAAACCGAGGTTTACACTATCTCTTCAATAAACATGCCTTCAACTGCCATCAAAGAGAAAGGAACCATCCGAAATGGCGGCGTTATTCGTTGGGCATTTATCCTTGAAGCCATTGCCACCACCGGAGCCGGCATTTTTGTTCTCAGCTCCCCTGATGTCATGCTCAACTATTTAGTTGATAAGCAGGTCAATGAAAACATCGTCACACCGCTTGTGAGAGATTTGACGCAATGGATTGGCGGACTCTCTCTCGCCTTTGCCATCGCGTGCCTTTTTGCAATCCCCAATACGAGGGAAGCTCTGGGCCTTCGAGTTGCACTTTATTGGATTCTGGGTTCTGGAGAAGCATTGATGTGTGCCCTTTTCCTTTTCCAGTTGTGGATTGGCCGTGGACTGGATTCAGCTGAAAAGGGACTGACTGATGGTGGTCTTTTATTGGGAGTACAACAGATGGCACCTATGGTTGCTTGGAGACTGTTTGCATTGGTGGCTAAACCGCACTGGTTTGGGGAATGGGTTGTTTCTAAGGAACATAGTGGCTAATTTGACGAGGAATATTTGGCATATGAATGTCAATTGATAGAAAAGAAATTTTTTGTCGCTATCAACATGTCCAAATGGCATACATCGAAAACCAAGTTAGAATTGATATCATACAATTTAGAATCCATGCAATTTTATCAATAAAATCCTTGTCGAAAAAAACCATTGACTGTTCTTTTGTCTATAAGTCATCAGTATTCCCCAAAGAAGCACTACTCCATCCAGAACTAATACGATGAACCGCAATCTTATATAGCATCCCGCCAATAAATTTCAAGCTGCTCCAGGTGAAGAGTCTTGCCAGTCCCTCAGACGCCATTTGATTTTGCTGAGTTAGACCTATGCCTTGCGAAAACGAAGATTTATCACCAACTTCACCTCCGATGACACTGTCCACAAATCCACCAAATCCATCGCCTCCAAAGAATGGCATTTCATACGCAAGATTTCTATGTGTAACATTGAATTCCCATTGTCGGTCTTGCCCTGGATCAATCATGCGTAGTCGGTATCCGGTGCTCTGATCATCAAATGATCCATGGCTGACGTTTTCATGTTCGGGAATGTGGAATGTTCGCGTGAAATCAACATAAGGGAATAATACATTCTCATTCTGAGATGTCGAGAGTAGTGTAGAGTTTAGCATGCGCATGCTAGAAAAGACAACCTTGCCATTTTCTGTGACCACAACAGAGATACGTCCTCCCGGCATCTGCTGGTCATCGTATAAATCGTCGTCCTTTGTGAAAACATGCCACAAGACGAAGGAATAAGGCCCCGCAGTGCCTCTGGAAAATGTCCAGTATCGGATAATCGAGTCTAGGCGAACAGTGCCATAATGACGACCGTGGCCACCAAAACCCGAAAACTTCAACGGAGTAGAATTGATCGTGAAATTGGTTGACACGGTTCCAGCAGGTATTCCTTCGGTCCAGTAATCATTCGGGCTCAACGATATGGGACCAGTAGGACTAGGAAAAAACTGCCCATCTGCATATCGAGGATGAGCCGTGGATTTTATATTATATGTTCCTTGCATAAAAGGTGTGTCAATTGTAAACGTAGCATCCTTGAGATCGGGTGAAATGGAGAATGTGTACGAGCGATCGAATGACCGCCATGTTCCGTTGATAGCATGGCTGCTGGTGCCACTGCCACCAGTGCAGTCAATGATTGTAGATTCGTCAAGAAAGTCCTGGTGGTTAAAAGACGTGCCATTTTCCCACACAGCATACAGCAAGATATAGAGATTCCCACGCCCAAAAAGTGAAAATGTTGGGTCCCGAAGAAAGGCAATGGTGGCTCCTTCAGTGGCTTTGTCGGAAACGCTGTCAAAGTACCATCCCTCCCAGGCTGTTTCATTGATGGACTGTAAGTTGACTGACTCGAAAGACTCGAGGGGGGAAGGAGAAAAGGTAACCGGGCCTTTCTCTGCTTGGTATGCCGTCAAATGGCTGGTTCTGCATTGTGTGGCACTGGCGACGACATGGGCTGCACACGTAAAGAGAAGGGGGAGAAAATTCCTCATAGTCAATAAATTTGAACAAAGTAATGCTAATACATGTAGGATAATGACCACTTCTGTGAACACAAGAAGAAAACCTCAGCCCTTCTCCCATCACAGTACTGTTTATTTCTGCTGCAGACTCCAACACGACAAATTACCAATGTTGGCCTAAATGTAACAAACGGTACGATACTTCTACTTACGATCAAGAATACACTGGCAAAATTGCGTGTATAATCCCGCAATCCTTTACTACTACGGAGTTGCGCGTCAAAAGTCAGGGCAGTGGAGAGAATTTAGTGCTTGCCAGGCTTCGGCGATTAATATTAGGGAATCCACACGCCTAGAACGTCTAATGACGTATAGCCCACACATCTAACCTAATAATAATCAAATATTAACCCTGTTTACCTAGTCGTACCTTCCAAGAACATTTTGTCAAAATAATCAACGTGACAACTTCCGATACAGCCGGGGCATGAAGACTGAATCCTGAGTCGCTGACATCTCCACTTCGCAACATGGCTGGTACATATTGTATACTCCGTACACAGCTCGCGTGGACAAAACCAACAGCTCGGATGAGCTAGTAACTTTTTTAGCCCTAAATTACAACACCCAAGGGCTGAAATTGTACACATTGAACTTTCTCTTCTCTTTCACCCCACTTTACGAGCAAGAGAATTCTAGACATTATTTTACTTATACTACCTACGGAGTAAGCATATCAAATAATAGTTATTCTTACGTAACAAATTCCTCGTTGGGCTGTTGCTGACAGGTACTTTGTTCTCTGCGTCTGATGTAGCACATAGCGCATTCTGTACTTCAAGTCTGGGGGCTTTATTACAACTAACTTCTGAAGCTGGTAGATATTATTTTCCATTAACTCATTACCCTATCAGTACACATAACAAAACAGAAACCTCCAAAAAAAATGAGTGTGCCAGCCTACCAAATAGCCATTATTGGAACAGAGGGCCAGACTCTCAGGATATCATCTCCTAAATCCATTCCCATTCCCACAGTTAAAGACAATGATGACATGGTTATTGTGAAAACACAAGCAGTGGCTCTCAACCCGGTTGACGTCAAAACTGGGTACTCGAATTTTTGCACTCCCAACTCTATCAGCGGTTGTGACTTTGCAGGAGCCGTGGTTGCGATTGGGAAGAACCATGAACAGAGATTCAACATCGGAGATCGCGTCTGTGGTGTTGTGCACGGGATGAATCCTGCCTCCCCAAGTATTGGCGCGTTTGCTGAATATGTTTGTGCTATCGGCAATTTTTTATTGAAAATCCCTGAGGACATGTCATTCGAAGAAGCTGCAACCTTTGGTACTGCTATTGGCACAATAGGGATGGCGCTTTTCTGGTCCATGCAATTGCCAGCGTCCCCTACAAATCCAGTTGACGAAAATACGCCCCAGGAAAACGGGGGCCGGTATGTGTTGGTCAATGGTGGTAGTTCTGCCTCGGGACTGATGGCTATTCAATTGCTTCGATTGTATGTGTTCCATATTTATAAGAAGCTTCCTTTTTCCTTTCTCCATCTACATTGTGGAAAGATAGAGAAAACTAGAAGAAAATAGCTATAACTAACATAAATAATTGTGAATAGGTCAGGTTTCAAACCGCTTGCCACATGCTCACCTGCCAAATCTGATATCGTGAAGTCCTACGGTGCCGAGGCCACTTTTGACTACAATACCATCGACTGCTCAGAGCAAATACGGGCGTATAGTAAAAGGAGTCTGCGATATACCCTTGATTGTATTACCACACCATTGTCAACTGCTCTGTGCTTGGCGTCCGTTGGGCGTGTCAAGGGAAGATACACTTCTCTAGACCCGTTCGGATTATCCGTGAACACAAGGTCTAGCACTATAATAAAAAACTGGGTATTGGGCCCAGCAGTAGCAGGCAAAAAAATTATGTGGCCCGAACCATATAATTGGGATGTTGTGCCGGGGCTTAGAGAGTGGGCAAATGCATGGTTCTCTACCGCGGAAGACCTTATACACAACAAACGGCTCAAACCATGCCCTTATCGTGCTGATGGGAAGGGATTTGGTGATATTTTACTTGGGTTAGAAAAACTTAGGGATAAGAAAAGTCAGGGAGAGAAACTGGTTTATTCTTTGTAAGGAGAACTTGATGGCCTGTTTCTATGTACATTTAACAGTGAAATAGATGAGAAGAAAATGAAGACGAATCTATTGACATGTATAATGAATCAATGTGGATGAAATGGTCCATAATAGCAAAAATTAATCCCGTCAAATTCTATCATACTCTATAGCAGCAATTCCAGTTGTTCCACCGTTTTGCTAGAAGTAAGCTTCTTGGCAAGAAGACTCTCTTTAATACCATAAGTGTTAGTAAAAGCACACATAAATCAACTAACTCTTGTAACTGTTCACACTCACTCTGTATATAGACCCCAAGAGTTGATTGCTTTCCAACAACTCCGATGAGGATATGCTGTCCCCAGCTTTGCATGCTGTCGAGGTATGTGGTGAGCCAGAGGAGGACCCATGTCACGTCAATGAAGATTTTCAACCAGATGTTCATTTTGTTGTATGTTTATAATTTATCGAAATCTCGTTAGGAGGAGCTGAGGTGACAAATTTGCTGGGAATACCGTGGGTGATACGGAGGGTTGGTGCAGAAGTGACTGGAAGTTGTTGATCGAAAATGTAAAATAGTAATAAGCCGTACTTAATAATGATGACTTCAGGAATCACCATGAAAAGTAAAAGGGGAAATCAATTTGCCATTGTACTAGTAGCAGTTTTTTCGAATTTAATTCTCAGCTACTATAAATGGAGCTGTAACCGGGCGTACCGACGTTGTCATGAGGCTACCGTAGCAATCTGCTCGTTTAGTGTTGTCTTACCAACTAACAGGAATATAGAGTTGATAGTCCATTGGTGTAATAGACATGAATAACATGTGGGCCATCTTCTACTCTATCCGTGACAGTGAGTCGTAACCATATTTTATTTTGTAACACTGGACTGGACGTTGGTTGACTGCTGCCCCGCCAAGGAAAGTATCACCGTTCCGCAGCCTTATTCATTGAATGAAGCGTTGGAAGTCGTTGCCTAAATGGTGGGTACAACAAGCAACAATGTTGGTAACACTTCATGCTGACCGCCGAAAAGGAAGGCGTCGTAATAAAGTTTAATGGTATCGTGCCGTATCGGCGTATAACCCGCTAGGGCTGACCGAGTCCTGTTCTCAGCCACGGCTCTATGCTTCCGAAAAATCCTATGACGTACTATACATATTAAGACAAAGCGGCCAATCGATAAGGTAAGAACCAATAAACCAAAGGAAAATAGCTAGATACCAATTATTAAACAAAGTGACACTCGAGTTGGATGTCTCGCGTAATAGCTTTTGATTAGTTCTAGTTGTTTGTATATGTGCAATTGAATTCCCTTCATAGATTGTTGAGCGATGCTGCTCTATTAAATTTATCATACAGATTTCGGCAGTTAGACTGAATGCGCTGATTGGCTACAACCTCCCGTTAGCTTCTTGGCCCGTAGATGTCAATTTCTAGGTTTGACGCTTGTTATTAGTTCGGTATATACTCCGTAACTAGGTAGAAAGAGGTTAGTTACTTCGCTGAGGCGCATCCGGGTTTGTGGTAGGTGTCGAGTCGGCACCGTGACACCTAACGTTAAGTAATTTTTAACGGTTATATATTAGGTACTCCGTATCGGCGTATATAGTATATATAAAAGATAGATAAAGTGGAAAGCTAAGTGGGTATTAAAAACCACTCACCACCTTTAGATTATTAGACACCCAGCCACTAAGATTTAGTGACATCAGCTTCCCAATACCCCAGCTCAACTGTAAGTTGTGTCAACTTGTAACCGACTTCGCTGGTACCAGGTCGCAGGTGAGGCTGTGACTGTGAGCAGACCTCCCAACTCCTGCCAAGCCCAACCCGATCTCCAAAAATAAAATACATCAGAACGTACTAGTATTGTATTTGAGCAGACCTTGTAAGGTAATTACATATTGAGAGATTGAGTGGGAACGTGTATTGTACTGTATTCAAGTGCGTCTAATAAGTATGAAAGTAACTGGCATAGGTGTGCCATACATAATGCAGCGCAGACCTTGCGCGCTAATTTAGTAAAGGGAAATCTTGGCAAATCCTTATAACGAGGAAAGCCAGCCGTCCAATGAGGGCATTCGAGTGGATATATGCGCTGCGCTCACCATATTCGGGATAGCGGTAAAGTAACCTTGACACATATTGTGTTAATAATTGATTAGGGTTAGTTATTAAGATTTGGTTTTGAGAATGGTTTTTTAGGGTGGTAGGGTTTGGTTTATTTAAATTATATGTATAAATAATTTGTATGGTACTATTGTTAGGATTTTAGAGGTCGGATGTCCGATGAGGTCTGCCTTTGGCCCTGCGCTAACGGCCTAGTGCGGTGGGGGAGATCTGCTCACCTGTATACTACTACACAACTAGTAGGTATGTACCAGTTCTACGTCTGATGACAATGACCAGCTTGCCAAAAAGGAGCGGGGAAACTGGTATTTTGGTCGTATCATATTTGTCATAATTTTCTGGCGACAGATGCGCAACGACTTACTTCTACTTGGTCAAGTGGAGTGATCCGGTGTTTACATAGGTTACCCCGACTGATCAAATGCTTCCTGGTGAATATTTGTGGTTCAATGAATGTGGTTCTGATAGTAATGTAATGAATCTTGCAGTAAATCACAATCGCCTCGGGGCAGCCGCCGAACAATCCAGCAGCTATCTCCAGTAAAAAGCCCTTTTTTTTTCAATGAAGTTTTTGGTTTTTTAGAAAGAGAGAAAAATAGAAAACAAATTCAAGCATAACCAATTGTAACCTCGTCATCTGTCCTGCGCACAACACAGTGACAGGACAGAACAGCCCTACAACGAAAACACTTCAAGCATACCTCTTCTTAACATATAGTCTCAATGGGCTACACAAGGTCGAAAATGGTCAGCCGATGTCCGTATAACAGAATGGAGAAAAGCACTCACCCTGCAAATCTTGGCAAGTTCTCGTCCGTCCAGTGGGTGATGTTATACTCAGCTTCAGCGGCATCCACGAATGAAAACTCAAACCTGCGAATCAAATGTGCCGTAGCCATAAACAACTCACTATAGGCAAGGTTAATGCCCAAACATGCCCGGGCTCCCCGAAGGAATGGGTTGCTGTTCCGATCCATTTCTCGCAGTTTCTGTGGATCAGCTTCGAGCCACCGCTGGGGCCGGAACTCGTGTGGATCAGGGGAAAACACGTCTGGGTTGAAATGGGACACGTAGTTCGGATGGACGATAACAGTTCCTGCAGGAATATGTACATCGCCTACATTGTGACCGCCTTCAGGGACAATGCGACGCATTCCATTAGGAACCCCCATTGAGTGTCGAAGGGCCTCTTTGATAGTTGCAGCTAGGTAGGGCAGTTGCATGAGCTTAGCCGAGGAGGTTTCATCGTCGACATGAGGTAGAACCTTTTTGACTTCTTCTAGCAATTTCTTCTCCTCCTTTCGGTTGTTGCGCAGAAGGTGGAAAGTGAGGAGAGTCAATGTGTGTGCGGTGGTATCCATTCCGGCAGCCAGGAACACCAAGGCGTCGCTGATCAGGGCATATTCAGGAACATCGAATGTGGGGTCTCGCATGGCACGATAGAAAACAGATTCTCCGCTGAGACCGGCGAGTTTGGGATTAGATGTCTGAATTTTCTCTTGGTCCACTCGCAGGCGATCAACGTCCGCGGCAATCATCTGGCAGGGAGCGTTTTAGTGCTCCTCTCACAATGTTTGCTAATAAGCGGGAACTTACACCACGGAATCTTCCCATAAAGACAAATGCTTCTGGGGCATATTTTGCAGGTGTAATTCTGGAACTGTCAGTCGTCACGTACAAATATGTGTGAGAAGAGACCAACTTACTTTAAAGCAAAGAGAAGAAGATCACCCAATGCTCGGAAAGAAGCGATCAAACCTACCAATTTCGAAGATCCACCTGCCACTTTAACATATTCAGGCTCAAATTCCGGATGGTCAAGAAAGTTCAAGCGGCCGTTGTAAGTGATGGCACTGACGATATCACCAGCCATGCATCTGTACGCTGATTGCACCATCAGTGGTTTCTCTTCGCCCCATTTCTCAAGACGATCAGTTAAGTGCTGCAAGTGCTTAAGCACAATCGGATCATTGTTTCGAATTGCCTGGGGTCGGAGGTACGGTGCCAGAGCTTGTCTACGCAACCGGGCTTTTTTGTGGTCAATTGTGTTGTTGAGACAACCTTGGGCTATGTGGTTGATTGCAGGCTGGTCGTAAGTATCGGGACTATATTATGGTATGAAAATTAACAACTGCAATCAGCATAGTTTTTGAAGGATTGCTCTTACTCTTTGAAGAACTGAGACCCAAATTTATGCACCCTGAAAAACTATGTCAGTCTATGTTGGATGAAAGGAATCAAAAAACTCACTCATGATAGGAGTCAATGTCATGGATAGTAACTTCGGTGGGAGAGATGCGGACTACTGGTCCGTACTTCTTATGCAGCTCCGGCAGCTTGAAAACCAATTTGCCCCCGTGAGGAAGAACGTTGTTGTACACCCACCAGAGCTTAGAGGCAGCAGCAAGCCGAGGCCCAGGAATATGAGACAGTTGATCAAAGTAAACGCGATGGAGGCATGTCTCTATGGTTTTGAGCAAATAGACCGCACATATGGCGGCAAACGTTTCAATAAGGATATTAGAAACAGTTGAATAGCTGAAATTGAGCGCCACAAATGGGCTAGATGTTACTTTGCCAACGAAAAAGTCCTTGGATGCCATTTTGCCCACGGTGAAGACAGAAAGATTGTCTCATGGATTTGCAACGAAAACGCCTTCTTTTGATAGAATCTTATAACAGGAAAGAAAACGGACAAGGAGAAATTGAGGGAGGCAAGAGTGGGTCACATCTAAAGACGTCTGGTGGATAACAGCTGAGCAGTCACGCCAGTCAGCCATATATTGGTGGTATCTAAATGTTACACTGAATAATATGGTGAAATTACAGTTCTGTATAGAACCCCGAGCGTATAGTTTGCGCCGACAGTGCATAGTTACGCTGTCCAGCCAAGCCATACAGCCACCGGGGAAAGTTTTGGCCCAAACAATATTTTTTAGAAAAATCTAAAAATTTGACAGGATTACTTTACGGCTATCCTGAATATGGTGAGTGCAGCGCATATATCTACTCAACTACTCTTATTAGATAGCAAGCTTGCCTTGCTATAAGGATTTACTAAGCAACCTCTTTACTAAATTAGTATGCACAAGCCTATACTATATTTTATATAATGTATTTATATTAAATATTTTTACTCTTTTAGATATACTTAAATATAAGATAATATATAATTTTATTGAATTTTTTATAATAGTATATCCCTTAGACAGTTATAAAAAGATATTGTTAAAATTATTCAAACTTAAATTAGCTCTATTAAAGTAAGAAAATACATATAAATTTTTCTATAACTTACCACTATTATCATATTTATATTTTTTGTAAAAAAATTAAATTATTTATACTTCTTAGCAGGTTATTTGATCAGTGAAGTAAAGATAAATACGATGCAATACTATAAAAGAATAAAGAAGAATAAAGAGGCAAAGATTTTATAAGAATAAAGGAAATATTGTTGTGTTCAATTGCATTGTTATTGTTGCTTGTACAGATATACATTTTTATCAGGAATTCTATCTATATTTATATTCATTATTTAGTTATTTTGATTTCAAATCAATTGCATGGTTTTTTATAGACATGAAACCTTTTATTGTTTTATATTTTTTAGCAGGTTATTTGATCAGCGAAGTGTAACGACAGGGGGTTGAACGATAGTTCGATTGTGGGTATGGGCTACAGAACACTTGCTGAGCCGATTACTATGAAAACTCGGTACGTTATGAATATAGAGGACAAAGTAACGATGTCTGGATTGTACGAGAATAATCGCTTGATCCTTCTTACAACGTGGGGATCTTCGCTCCTTATATACATGTGTGGCAGGGTGCCTAAGCGGCACCGTGCAGTAGGGTTATCGGAATCATATGACCTCCGCCCAACATACAGCTTCACTGCTGCTGCCTTAGATCGCGGGCATCAACCCTTCGATCAATCAGATTGGTCTCCTCAATCTCGCGATGGGATCAGCCTTTACAGTCAGAGTCTTCAACCTAAAACCCAACCTAGGCCAGGTTGGGTCTGGGTTGGGTCTGGGTTGGGTCCGGGTTACATTGGGTCATGCGGAAGTCTATCAACACGTGAGGGCACTCTCGGTGGCTGAATCAGGCACCGGAGTGCCTAGCCCCCTATCCAACCCCCGTATCCTCCCAATCCTTTAGGGCTTCCCAGCCCCAATGATCCCCCAATTCCGCCTCTTTAGCGGCTTGCTCCTTGTCCCGGAAGAGGTCCGCGCTGCCCACGAACTGCAGCAGCGCCTGGGTGGCCTTAGGTTCACTAAAAAGGCGAGCCTCGGGGCTGTCCTCCGCCGCTGAGGGTAGGGGGACTCCAGCGCCCACTAACCCCTATACAGCGGTCTCCGGGGTCCACGTCGACCCCGGCACTAAAAAAGAATAGTGGGAAACCGTCTCCTGCATCTCACCCCAGGCCCTACACTTTGGGGAGTCCCGGGCCTTGATCCGGTGCAAGTAGGTCCCTATAGGGGCATGTCCGGTTTTCAACTGGTAATAGCGGCTTGCCAGGCGTTTTGGCGCCTTTGCAGCCGCCTTATCGAGTCCCCAGCCCCGTGGCATCCTATAGGCCCTACCTATCCCGCCTATAGGCCCCCTGAACGGCGTTCTCACGGGCCCCTTTCTATAAGCATATATATATATAAGCATAAAAATCCGGGAATAAAGATAAATAGAGCAAGCATGCCCTGCCATAGATTTTTACCAGACAGGTAATACAATAACCATATACAACGATTGCTTATTCCTTCTTAAAAATCTCCTTTCCTTCTTCTGATCACCTATAACCTGCTAAGAATTCTTTTACTTTTAATAGAGCTAACTTAGATTTAAATAATCTTAATATTACTCTTTCTATAACTACTCAAGAGATATAGTACTATAAATAATTAAATAAGAATATATATTATATTATATTTTAAGTATATCTAAAAGAGTTAAAAATATCTAATATAGATATATTATATAAAATATAGCCTTGTTACCTTGTATATACTAATTGAATAAGGAGGTTTCTTCGCAAATCCTCATAGCAAGGAAAGCTTGCTATCTAATAAGAGCAGGTAAGTGGATATATGCGCTGCGCTCACCATATTCGGGACAGCTGTAAAGTAAACCTGTCAAAACCTACGTTTCTCCCCATACGGAGCCCCCTCACGTACGACTTTTAGTGTACGATTTTACGCTGCAATCCCTTCGCCACGTACATATCGCTATATGAGCTTACGGACCGGGATACGTCGTACGAATCCTATTCGCAAGAATTGCATGTACAGAGCCTACGCACACTCCTTGATGCGCCGTCATACGCACTAAATCTCGCCTCCAAATCCGCCTCCGAACGTGCCTCCGAACGTGCCTCCGAATGTGCCTCCGAATGTGCCTCCGTACGAACCCTTGCAGCAAGATCTCACGTACGAATACAGCGCCAAGCCTACGCATAAAGTCTCACAAATCTATAGATCTCACAGACTGGTCACTATATCAGATTAACTAGGGTTTTGTGCCTAGTGAGCTCAGCTTTACGCCAAATCTTACACCGGGTATCACGTACGTACGCGCACGTACGTACATGCAAGATTTGCAATATAGCTTCAATTAACTACACCAATCCTACGTTCCTGCAGCCTGTTCTACTCTTTTCTTTCTGTGAGGGTAATGCCCTACACCAGAGTTGAAGGCCGACGGCAGCAGCTGTCCGTTAGCTTATATACCGTGCAACCACCGTATTTGCTACCGCAATTACTCTTGTATGCTTCTTGGTGTGGTGGTTGGCGCCTCACGGCCTTACACTTTCTTTTTCTTATACTAAAAGTTTCTTTATAAATTATGAAACTATACTTTCTTTAGCTTTATTTTCATTTTTATAATATATATATATATACTAAGAGGTGTAACAGGATTACTTTATAACTATCCTGAATATAGTAAGCTTTCTTTGCTATAAGGATTTGCTAAGAAACCTCTTTGCTAAATTAGTATCCATGGACCATAAGGCTAAGCTGTGTTTTGTATGGCATACCTATGTTAGATATTTCCACTCATTTAGACACACTTGAATACAATACAATACGCGTTCCTACTCGATTTTCCAAAGTTTGAAAAGGTTTATAAATCGCCGAAAATAACTGCGGAGACTGTAACGTCTCTACGCCGAGCTGCGGCTGTAGCTCCGCTACCCCAGTCGGCCTTACACCTCTCTAGATACTTGGTATTGCGGTACCTGAAGTCTGCACTGTCATGTTAAACTGATGAACTGATGCCTCCAGAATCGCCAAGATTTCAATTTCCGCACCTAACATCCTGGAATTCATTTTTCGAGTCGGCAGATAATATTGAGATTACGTGGAAACCGAAGACATGGCCACTTCTGTGACAAGATGTAGTTAGTCCACATAGTGGTTGGTCACTTATTGCAAGCTGAGTTGGCGTAGTGGCGACTTGCGAAGGCTCGATTCCAATTTTATCCTGTACTAGTTAGTAAATGGTTAATGGCTTTCTTTTAAAATTCAAATAAGATAGACGTTGATAAATATATAAAAACAGGAAGACCAGCGGAGACTTTCTGTTACCGGAACTCGCCATCATAGCCCAGTCCCATTTTCCATTCCTCTCTTACCAGATAGTTTGGTTATTTACTTTCTTTCATTGAAACAGTCGGAGATACGTTGCACATTAAGCATGAAACCCTCAGGAAAGAACGATCCTATTGCAATCATAGGCTCAGCTTGCAGATTCCCTGGCGGGTGTAGTAGTCCGTCAAAACTTTGGGATTTGTTGTCTAATCCTAGAGATGTGTCAAGCGTGATTGATAGATTCAATGTCAAGGGATACTATCACAAAGATGGTTCTCATCATGGAACTACCAATGTTCAAAGATCTTATTTCCTCCACGAAGATCACCTGAAATTCGACGCTCAGTTCTTTAACATCTCTCCGTCTGAGGCGGAGTCTATCGATCCCCAGCAACGCGTCCTCCTCGAGACAGTTTACGAGGCAGTTGAGCAATCCGGAAAAACAATAGAATCATTAAGAAAGTCCGATACAGCGGTCTATGTTGGCTTGATGAACTGCGATTACTCAGATGCGCTGTATCGCGACATAGATTCCATACCAACACACACTGCCACTGCTGTTGCTAGGTCAATAGCTTCAAATAGGCTCTCTTACTTTTTCGACTGGCAAGGACCATCGATGACCATTGACACAGCATGTTCATCAAGTCTTGTGGCTGTTCATCAAGCTGTACAAGCATTGCGGAACGGGGAGACGCACCTGGCGGTAGCGTCGGGAACCAATCTGATATTAGGGCCAGGCAAGTTTCCTGTCGAACTTAGCAACATACTGTGACTAATAATAAGAATTTTATAGAGATGTACATTGCCGAAAGCAAGCTGAACATGTTGTCCCCCACGGGAAAATCCCGTATGTGGGACGAGAGTGCAGACGGGTATGCTCGAGGAGAGGGTGTAGCTGTCGTGATGCTCAAAAAGCTAAGTGACGCCATCACCGACGGAGACAACATAGAATGTGTCATACGAGAGACTGGAGTAAACCAGGATGGGCGGTCCAACGGTCTTACTGTCCCTCGATCCAGCGCACAAGAGGCGCTCATCAGGCAGACTTATGTCAAAAGTGGCCTTGATCCACAAAACCCCTATGATCGATGCCAGTATTTTGAGGCTCATGGAACAGGTCAGTTTATTTGATTTGCCACTCGCATCTGGAAAAAGTTACTCATTAATCGAATAAAACAGGAACAAAAGCCGGAGATCCTGTAGAGGCACAAGCAATTTACAATGCTTTTTTTGCAGGGCAAAAAAAGGGAACATATACAGCAAAAAATAAGCTGTACGTTGGTTCTATCAAAACCGTTATAGGCCATACGGAAAGCACTGCAGGATTGGCTGGTGTGTTGAAGGTATCTTTGGCCATGAAGAACAAGACTATTCCTCCCAACTTGCATTTTCGATGCCTTAATCCTTCTATCGAACCTTTCTATGGGCCCTTGGAAATACGGACAACTGGAATTCCGTGGCCAAAACCTGCAGCTGGTCAACCATTGAGAGCTAGTGTGAATAGTTTCGGTAAAGACCTTATTTTTCTTCCCTTTTCTTACTCTTGACTTTCATATTCGACTTACTGGTTATGTTAAACTAGGCTTTGGTGGCACTAATGCCCACGTTATACTCGAATCATATAACCCTGTGCTTCCAACGGCATCTTGGGGTCGCAACCCAAATTCAACTACCATTCTATGTACTCCTTTGACATTTTCTGCGGTATCGGAAAAGGCACTTTCGAACCAAGTGGCCTCCTACGTTGAGTATCTCACCTCTAACCCTGGCGTTAATGCTAGGGACCTGGCGTGGACATTACAATCCCATCGATCTAATTTCCAATTCAAGGCAAGTTTCAGTGGGAAAGACTTAAGTACAGTGAGAGATGTTATGATCAAAAATTTATCTTCTGAGGATTTCTGTGGTATCAGGTCGTCAAGGAAAATGTCTCGAGTTTTAGGTGTTTTCACTGGTCAAGGTGCCCAGTGGGAGACTATGGGCAGAGAACTGTTGCGGGTTTCTGACCGCATAAAAGGCATTGCTGCGAATTTAGAAGAGTCGCTATCTCAACTTCCTCCAAATGATCGCCCTCGGTGGTCATTGACAGAGCAGCTAATGGCTGAGCCGAACGTGTCTCGTATTGCTGAGGCAGAATTGTCACAGCCACTATGCACTGCCATACAGATCATTCTCGTCGACTTGCTGCAAGCTGCAGGTTATTCCTTCGCAGCCGTGGTCGGTCATTCCTCTGGTGAAATTGCCGCTGCATATGCCGCAGGCTTCCTTTCTGCCACAGACGCCATTCGTATTGCATATTACCGAGGCCTGTATGCCAAGCTTGGTCGTGGACCGGATGGGAAACAAGGATCAATGCTTGCAGTTGGCACTAGTCCTGAAGATGCAGCGGAGATATGCCAGATGCCTGACTTCGAAGGGCGTGTGTGGGTTGCGGCTTGCAATTCATCTTCAAGTGTGACTTTGTCGGGTGACATCGATGCAATTGCTGAAATACAAGAAATTTTCGACAACGAGAAGAAGTTTACTCGTATTCTTAGAGTCGATACCGCATATCACTCCGGGCACATGGACAAATGTACCGCTCCCTATCTTGCTTCATTGGCCGCGTGTGGTATAAATGTGCGCAGGCCGCGGGATAACGAGCCAATTTGGTTTTCGAGCGTCCATGAAGGAGTAGCAATGACACAATGTGCTGCAACGAAAGATTCATATTGGATAGACAATATGCGACAGACTGTTCTGTTTTCTCAGGCTCTGCGGTCAGCTCTAGATGAGGGCGATGGCTTTGACCTCGCCATCGAAGTCGGACCGCATCCAGCCCTAAAAGGACCCGCCTTACAGACCATTTCCGATTGTTGCAAACCAGCGTTTCCGTACATAGGAGTTCTACAACGTGGAGTTGACGATTTAGAGGCCGTTTCAAATACTCTGGGGCGAACATGGGAGCTCTTTGGATCCGGTGTAGTGGATTATGAAGCTTACACATCGTTCCTGTTCCCTTCTACTCGTCTACCAGGGGTAATCAAGGGTCTTCCTTCGTATCCTTGGGACCATGATCGCATATTTTGGAGAGAGTCGAGGAGGTCGAGAGCAGTTAGGCTGGCTAAGAAGACTTGCCACCCACTGCTTGGGACCCTCAACGCAGATGGAGCAGAACACTTGCATTGGCACAACATCCTAATGCCCACCAAGCAGCCGTGGATGACTGGTCATCAATTGCAAGATCAGGTTATATTTCCAGCAGCCGGATACGTTACTATGGCTCTAGAAGCGGTCCAGTACATCGCGCCAGAAAAGCGTGTTGCCTTGCTAGAAGTTCATGATTTACATATTGGACGAGCCCTTGCATTTTCAGATGAGAACACTGGGATGGAGACAGCATTCTCTCTCACCGACATCCATGCCGATCCCGAAGAACCCGAGAGGACAATTGCGAATTTCCAGTGCTATTCACATTTGAATAAGGATTCAGATTCCCTGAGCCTAAACGCTAGTGGCTGTGTGCATGTTGTTCACGGCGTACCATACCCAGAAGTATTGACAAGACAAGGAAAAGCACCACCTGGTCTCGTTGATGTTCCTAGTGAAAATTTCTACAAAGCACTAGAAGAATTGGGATATGGATACTCGGGGGCATTCCGTGGACTTAAGTCTCTGCAACGAAAGATGAACACTGGGCGGGGATGTATTTCCCAGTCTATTCGAGACGTCGACAATTTCATTGTTCATCCGGCTCTTCTTGACATGGCCCTTCAGGGTGTTTTTGTCGGTTACTGTCATCCCGGTGACGGCCGTCTACACTCATTACATATGCCAGTTCAGATCCAAAGAATAACGATAAACCCAATTGCTTCTTCAAAATTTGAGGAGGACTTATTCTTTGATTCAATGGTAACAAACGTGGAGCCTGGCTCCGTTACCGGTGACATAACAATCTTCCCCGACATCCATGAAAACACACATGCTTGCATTGTGGTTGAAGGGGTTACTGTGGTTCCTTTTATAACACCCAGTGCCAAAGATGATTGCCAAATGTACACGGAGACTGTTTGGCTGTCAGCCAAACCTGATGGCAACCTTATCGCGGGTGCTGACCGAGCAACTAGTCAAGAGCAGGAGATCGGTGGAATTCTTGAACGGATAGCGTTCTACTATCTTCGCACTCTTTACGAAACTATTACAGAAGAGGAGACTGCTAAAGGAGAGTGGAATCATCGGAGTCTCCTTAACTTTGCTCGCCATGTTGTGACCGAAGTCGACAATGACAGACATCCTTTTGTGCGCCCGGAATGGCGAAACGATAGTCATGATTTTATTCTCAACTTGGTCGAGCAGTAAGTACCCACTCTCGATCTTACATTGACTTATATATTATCTAATACAATAACACTAGGTACCCTGATCGCGACGATGTAAAACTGCTGCATGCTGTTGGAGAGCACCTGCCGCTAGTAATCCGAGGCGAGACAACGATATTGGAGCATATGACTCGCGACAATCTTCTGGATGATTTCTACAAGACTGGTCTTGGTTTTCCGCAAGCAAATGAATATATTGCCCGTATGGCGCAGCAAATTTGCACAGCTTATCCTCATCTCAATATCTTAGAAATTGGTGCTGGAACTGGCGGAGCCACCAAGAGAATATTCAGTCACATCGGTTCAAACTTCTCTACCTATACATACACTGATATATCTGCTGGTTTCTTTGGAAAGGCCCAAGAAGTATTCAAGGAATATCAAAATCGTATGGTGTTCAAGGTTCTCGACATCGAACGAGACCCTATTACACAAGGATTTTCGGAATGTTCATTTGACATGATTATCGCATCAAATGTGCTCCATGCCACACGAAGTATGCAAGTGACTATGGAAAATACACGAAAACTCTTGAAACCCGGAGGACAATTACTGTTACTTGAGACACCGAGCAATGGTCCTATCAGAACCGGTGTTGTAATGGGGGGCCTGCCTGGATGGTGGATTGGTGCGGACGACGGACGTATTCTCGCACCGACTATGTCTCCCTCGCAGTGGAACGACGTGCTGATCTCTACGGGGTTTTCTGGAGTCGATACTATAACGCCTCAGAACGACCCTCTACCATTTCCTTTTTTCGTCCTCACATCGCAGGCGATTGATATGAGGGTATCAACTATTCGGTCGCCGCTCAATGCACTGTCACAAGACATCCAACTTCAACACTTGGTTGTGGTGGGCAGCAAGAAATCGGAAATTGCGGATATTACTAGACAAATTGTTGAAATGCTGCATCCGTTCTGTGAAAATGTGTCGATTTTCGAGGCAGTAGAAGACGTCAAGACAATGGACATGGTACCAAATCGAAGCACAGTGGTCTATCTCTCTGATTTAGACGACCCAATATTGCGGGAAATGACAACATTGAAAATGGCCAGTCTACGTATCCTTTTTGATCAATCCAATCTGTTTCTCTGGGTGACAAAGGGCTGTCGTCTCCAGGAGCCGTATATGAATATGTCTGTTGGACTCGGTCGTTCCCTCAGCCTCGAATATTCAAATACTACTCTTCAATATTTGGATCTGGACTACTCGAAACCCATCAACCCAACAATCGTTGCGCAGTTGTGTCTGCAAACAAAGCTGCGTCAGAAATTGGTACAGGAGGGTATCAGATTCCCATTCCTTACCAATATTGAACCAGAGATTGCACTAGAGGATGAGAAGTATCTGGTACCTCGTATCGTTCCCAACAAAGCGCAAAACCAGAGATATAATGCCAATCGGCGAACTATCAAAGAATATGCTCAAGTTTCTTTGGATAAAGTAATGACAATCTGCTCAAAGAACGGCCAAGGATACTGGATTGAAGCTGCTTTACCATTTCACAAAAGTCGGATTGCAGCGCATGAGAGGAAAGTATTGGTGCGATACTCTACTCTCCGTGCAATACGCCTACCTCTTTTAGGGTGCGTTTTCATTTGTGTTGGAATTGACATGGTGACTGGTGAACCTATCCTAGCCTTGTCGCCATCAAATTCATCGCAGTTACAGGTAAATTCAAACTGGGTGATCAAGCTTGAGAATAATCTGCTATTGAACCACCCGCAAGACCTGGTCAAAGTCGCGTACTTGATACTTGCAGAGGCTCTATTTGATAGTGTTCCCCGTGATTCTACATTATTTGTCCATGAACCAGACGAATTGTTGACCGAGATTCTTTCAAGAGTCGCTGCTGAATCGCACAAACATTTCGTGTACTCGACTTCATCCGAAGATGGTGCGACTCAGGACGGGCTCTTTTTGCACCCAATGTCAACGACCAGCAATTTAAAATCGCAAGTTCCTTCAAAATGTGCTCTGTTTGTGAACTTGCAGAAAAGTCAATCGAAAACGTCTCTCGGAAGCCGGCTGGCCGGCTGCATGCCGCGTTCCTGCACATATATGGAAGTGTCTGATATATTCCCAGACGAAGACTGGGTGTTTGGTGAAGTTTCTCCCCAGTTCAAAGCAGAGATCCATGCTACGATTTTGCTTTCGGGAGCCCTCGAAAAGACAGCAAGCCTGGTATCACAAGTTGCCACAGTCGTGCCTTGCGGGAATTTGGACAATTATATTCCTGACAAACATTTTGAAAACTCGACTGTTGTGGACTGGACGACCGATGAGAACATCTGGACGAGAATAGCACCTGTTGACAAACAACATATCTTTGCCAACAATAAAACATTCTGGCTTATTGGTCTAACAGGGCAATTGGGTCTGTCTCTTGCTGAATGGATGCTTGCAAAGGGTGCCAAAAATATCGTTCTATCAAGCCGAAAACCCAATGTGGATTCTCAATGGCTTCAGATGGCACAGTCATCAGGGGCTAATATCCGTGTTATGGCAATGTGAGTGCAAAGAATAATTCACCCTTTATTTGACACTCTCGTCGTTTCCTCTACTCTTTTTGTGCTAATACATCATATTAGGGATATCACCAATCGAGACTCAGTGCGGTCAGCCCACATGGATATCTGCCGGTGGCTCCCTCCGATTGCTGGAGTCATAAATGGGGCGATGGTACTCCAAGACACCGTGTTTGCAAACATGGATATTGAAGTCATGCAAAAGGTGCTGAGACCAAAGGTTGACGGAACAAGGTACCTGCATGAAATTTTCGGGAAGAACAACCTGGATTTCTTTATTTTGTTGTCATCTGTAGCGTGCGTTATGGGTAACCAAGGACAAAGTAACTACACTGCTGCCAATATGTTTATGACCAGTCTAGCTCGACAAAGACGTCACAATGGTCTCGCTGCATCTGTAGTTGATATTAGCGGGATCGTTGGAATCGGATATATCTCCCGCGTTGGTCAATCGGTCCGAGATAGTATTCAGAAGACTGGCGCTATGGCAATCTCAGAGCAGGATTTTCACAACATGGTGGGCGAGGCTATCCTAGCGGGTCGCCCTGAGTTGAATTTCAACCCTGAAGTTATCACAGGATTGAGAGTAACATCGCAAGATTCTGATGTCCCATGGCGATATAATCCTCGCTTCAGCCATCTTATTGCAGAGCAAGAAGCAGCAAAGATTGAGCGCCACTCCAAGGTGAAGCTGGAATCCGTCCAAACTCTACTCTCACAGGTAGAGAATGAAACGCAAGGATATAATGTCTTAACAAAATCGTTCTCTAGCAAAGTTACCTCAATCCTTCAGCTAGCCGGTGAAGGTGTTGACCTTCAATGTTCGTTAATTGAGATGGGCGTTGATTCACTTGTGGCCGTGGACTTACGAGCGTGGTTTTCGAAGGAGCTCAGTGTAGATGTGCCTGTGTTGAAGCTCCTAAGTGGTGCAACAATTTCAGAAATTCTTCTCGACGTACTGAGCCGAATTCCAGAAAATCTCGTTCCCAAAATGGTGAAAGGGAATGGAGTTTCAGAAGATTTGTCTAGCAAAGACATATCCGAATCCTCGTCACCAAAAATTATTGAAAAGAAAGGCGAAACTAGAAAAGCGACTACATTTGAATCCTCAGAACCCCCAACTAATATACATATTGGCGACCTAGCTCTGTTAAAGCTTCCCCAGTCTGGTGATATTTCCAGGGTGGGCACACCAAGCGACCTGAACGAAGACAAATACTCAGCAGTGCCTAGTGTCAGCGTTACAAACCTTTCCGATACTGACACTAGTGTTTCCGTCCAGCAAGACTTGTTCGATGAATCTTCAAATACTAAGGAGTCTCCAATGTCATACGGTCAATCAAGGCTATGGTTTCTCAGAAACTATGTTCCAAACAGCGCGGCGTTTAACGTCATATTATCTGCTCGACTTAACGGGCCACTGCAGGCCAAGAAAATGCAGCAGGCAGTCCAGACGGTTGGGAAAAGACACGAGAGCCTGCGAACAAAGTTTGTGTCTCATTTGGAAACCGGAAAGCCTATACAACGAATCCTCCCAGAAAGCCAGATTGAATTTATTGCCAAATCCATTACGACAAGAAACGAATTCATTTCGGAATTCGAAAAAATGACAAGATACGAATTCGATATCGAGAATGCCGAGACTATGAAGATATTTCTTCTCAGTGAAACAATTGATGTCCACTATTTAATGATTGCCTGTCATCACATAGTCATGGATGAAGCCAGCATGCAAATCCTGGTGTCAGATTTAGAGAAGGCGTATCTCAATCAGCCTATGTCTCCAAATATGCTGCAATATCCTGATTTTGCATCGAGACAACGGAAGCAATTCGAAGCCGGAGAATTTGATTCCGATATTGCTTTTTGGAAAGCCCAGTTTCAATCTATACCACCGCCACTGTCCATTTTCCCATTCCGTTTGGATAATATTCGCCCTGCTGTCCTGAAATATGATTTCAACACTGTCACCGGCAAATTGAACTCTTCGACGGTGAATCAAATAAAAGCAATCTGCCGTCAAAATAAATGTACAAACTTTCACTTCTACGTTGCCGTATTGAGAGTGTTGCTCTACAGGTTCCTCAACTGTAGTGATTTGTGCATCGGAATCGCAGATTCCAATCGTGTTTCACAAGATATTACTCGCACCATTGGTTTCATGATAAACATTCTCCCCGTACGATTTAGGACGGACGCCACAATGACGTTTTCTAAGTGTCTAGAAGAAGCTAGATCACAAGCTTTTGGGGCCCTGTCACACTCCAAGGTCCCATTTGATTGCATTCTCAATGAGCTGGCCTTGCCGCGGTCTACCAATCAAACCCCTCTTTTCCAAGCATTCATTGATTATCGTCTTGGTGTTCAAGAGAGCGCAAATTTTGCATCACTTGAAATGCACAGAGACAAATATGTCTTTGGAAAAACAGGATATGATATTACTATTGATGTTATTGAAACGCCTGGTGGCGATACTTCTATTGAGATGATGGTTCAAAGTGATCTTTATACCGAAAAACACTGTGACATCCTCCTGGGAAGTTATCTTAAACTGGCAACAGAGTTTGCTTCAAACTCTAACTTGCAGTTGCAGGAGCCAAGTCTTTTTTATGAGAGAGATATAGCTCATGCAATCACACTTGGTCGCGGTAAGTTGAAACTTTATTTCGCCTACCACAGGGTGTATTTTCATATTTACTTACGTTATTGCAGGCCCTAATATGAATACAATCTGGCCCCCTACTTTGATACATCGTGTCAAAATAATATCTCAAGACTTCCCTGAGAATATCGCTCTTAGAGATGGGTCAGGGAACGTGATGTCGTATAACGACATGCAGCTAAAGGTAAACACCATAGCTTATACTTTGAGCAAGAATGGTGTGGAGATCGGGCAGGCGGTTGGTATTCTACAAGATCCATCTTGTGACTTTATATGCTCGTTACTGGCCGTAATGCACATCGGGGCCGTTTATGTTCCTCTCGATCAACGACTACCTGTGGAACGACTGTCTACAATCATTAATCATTCTGCCATTTCTCTGGTCTTGTGCCAGAGTTCGACGTTCGAGGTGGCAACCATGATTACCCCGAAGTCCACACAGATCGTTTCTATTTCAGAAGATGATGATATCCCAGAAACAGCCACAGTACCCATAACTGCTGCTGGGTCCTCCCCTGCAGTGATTCTTTTCACTAGTGGAACAACCGGTATTCCGAAAGGGATCATCCTCAGACATTATAATCTGATCAATGAGATTGAAGGCTTCACCAGACAGTATTCCATTGGCCCTGAAACTGTGATGCAGCAAAGTGCTCCAAGTTTTGACTTCTCTCTTGAACAGATTTTCCTTGCACTTGCAAATGCGGGGACCCTTTGCATCCTACCCAAGGAAAAGCGGGGAGACCCATGGGAAATCAGCAAATTTATCTCAGAGAAAGGCATCACCGTCACTCAAGGCACGCCTTCCGAATATCAATCATGGATGAGATACGGGTCTACTTCACACTTGCTAGAGAGTCAATGGAGGATGGCAGTGAATGGTGGGGAACAATTCACGCAAGACCTGGCAAGATCATTTTTGAAACTTGGTAAGAAAGATCTCAAAGTTTTGAACATTTATGGTCCTACGGAAGTGACTATATCCTCCCACAAGACTGAAGTTTTATACAACAACGTTGTGAACTCTACCGCTGCACGCGTCCCCGTCGGTCGATCACTGCCTAATTATCAAACTTTCATCACTGACAACAATATGACTATTCTCCCGGTTGGCTATCTAGGTGAGGTAGTCATTGGCGGGCTGGGGGTTGCTCAAGGCTATCTGGATGCATATGATAAGACTTCCGACTCCTTCGTGTATTTTGCATCCCGCCCAGAGCTTGGAAGAGTATACAGAACTGGAGACAAAGGATTTCTTTTAGAGGATGGCAGCCTAACAATTTTAGGTCGCCTGGAAGACAACAACCAAATTAAGCTCCGTGGAATTCGAATGGAGTTGGAAGATATTGAGTCCGCAGTCATTCTGGCGGCAAGAGGGGACATCGTGGATGTGACTGTTTCAGTTCACGGGGAAGAAAACACTTCTCTAGTTGCTCATGTCGTTTTCGCCGCTGATACACCTGCAACGGTAAAAGAAACAATTTTCGCCGGCTCATTAAAACTAGCCTTACCACAGTATATGCACCCGGCACGCTATGTGGCATTGGAATCCATCCCCCTGACTTCACATGGAAAGAAAGACAGAAAAGCCATCAAGCTTTTGCTGCCTCTAGAGGAAATTCCATCATGTAAAAATTCAAGCGATGCTCTAACTCCATTACAAGCAAGGTTGCGAAACTTGTGGAAATCAATACTTCCAAACCCTGTACGAACGCTCTCACTCGGCACAGACTTCTTCCTTGCTGGCGGTAACTCGCTGTTGATGATGCAGTTGCAGTCACTCATCCGTCAAGAATTTTCCGTGTCTTTATCAATCTCTGAGCTCTTTGGTCACAACTCTCTAGCCAGTATGGCATCTCTACTCGATTACAACCAGGAAGAGATATCGAAAGGTGGAATGGAGTCAACTGTCGACTGGGAAATAGAGACCAGACCTCCTAGTATTCAACAGAGACCTTTCAAAACTCGGAACTCATCGCATCCTGTTACAATTATCCTCACCGGTGCAACCGGATTTATTGGCCGGAAATTGCTCAATGGTCTGTTGCAGGATCCTCGCTTGGAGCATGTTCATTGCATTGCCGTCCGCAACCCTACAGCTATTCTTGACATTTTCAGTACCAACAAGAGCAAAATGACTATTCATGCCGGTGATCTACAGCTCCCACGACTGGGCCTATGCTCTCAAGTTGCAGAGGAAATATTCAGCCGTTCTGCCTGCATTATACACAACGGCGCCGATGTTAATTTCATGAAAAGCTATTCGTCTATACGTGCAGCTAATGTTGGATCCACACGGGAGCTTATCCAGCTAGCCACACCAAACCGGATTCCTATACACTTTGTATCCACTTCGGGGGTGTCAAGATTCCTTTCTCATGAGGATGATATTCTCGAAGAGACCTCTCTTCAAAACAACCCTCCTCCGGAGCAAGCAACAGATGGTTACGCCTCCTCAAAATGGGCAAGCGAGATCTTACTGGAACGAGCTTCACATGACCTTGATATCGATGTCACGATTCATCGACCAACATCTGTTACTGGGTCTGATATATCAAGCACCGATATTGTGGGTAATTTACTGAAATATTCGCGCTTGATGAAAGCCGTTCCAAAGTCAGACCTCTGGGTCGGGTTTGCAGATTTTATCAGTGCAGAAACGGTGGCAACGCGTATTCAAATTTGCGTGCTAGAGGTTGATAATACCTCAGTTGACGATCGTCCTACGGTTCGGTATTTGCATCACTCAGGTGAAAAAGTAACCTCCCTGGCAAATATGCAGCAGTTCCTCCAGGAGGAAATGGGTGAACCTATTGATGTCTTGTCTCTTGAACAGTGGCAACTCAAGGCCGAAAAGTATGGTCTGGACTCGTTGGTCTCTGTCTATCTTCAGCATATCAACACTACACGCACGCCCATTGTGTTTCGCAAGATAGCCCCCAGCGCATATGATTTTTAAATCTGGTTTTTATAGATTTTTGTATATATTGTTGTTGTAGCACCATTGTGTACGGATATACATTTCTATATCTGTGATACAAACCTATTGCTTCTCGCTCGCTTTCTATAAACCCTGTATCACTCCTGTCGCATTGAGAAAGGAAAATAAAAATCTATTTGAATTTTGTGCATACTTCCATCTGAGACGGCGGGCGATCTCACCTGCGAAATTATCTGTTAAGCCACAGTCTTAAAGCGCGCCTACTTTAACATATATCAATGGAAAGATACCAACAAGCCAATGACAAACTAGTAGTAGTAGTAGTAGCAGTAAATTCATTACGCCCGGAGGCATCAAGCCTTAAAGGCCCTTATACGCTATTTGCTCTTTCCATTGCATACATTGTAGTCATGGTCTCATTTCGAGAGGAAAAGGTGTACCAGCTGCAAAAAGCCCTCTAGCACATACGTTATATCCTGAACATTTCCTCTGTCGTTGCTGTATGGTGTCTAAAAACAGTAACCCATCACTCTGAGACACCGGAGCCCCCACCTGTCCATTCTCGATGTAATTTCGTGAACCTCTTCTCTGAGTAGCGATTACTAAGAGTACTTCTAATATTAACGCCCGAAGTAGCTGACGCCGTGTATGCCCCCCACCATCATATTGTTCCAGTCCGTGTCCCACGCCGCCTCCAAGAGCCTTTGCATATCCCCAGGCCCATCGTCGCCCTCGATCTTGTCCATGAGGTTGTCGGCGCACTCATACACGAACGTCTTCGCGTTCGTCGAACTTGATCGAGTCCGCGGTCGTGCTCAGGTCTACCAGGTCAGGTTGTGCCACTGATCCTGAGTTCTGGTTGGTGAACTCGTTCATGCCCTCCTCCCCTTGAGGCACGACTGCGAGCCACGGGGACGCCTCGGTCAACCGTTCAAAGTCTCCAAATCATCGAGAACAGTGTCCGCAACATCATTTGCGGTGCGAGCGGTGACTTAGCACAGCAGTTTGCATTGACTGCCGTCGTGGTTCGGATGCGGTCTGGCGCAATCAACCCCGCATTCATCCGGAGATCTTTCACGTCAGATGGCACTTGTTTGAGCCAGCCTAGGACTTTGTTAAGGAGGGCATTGACATAAGTTACCGTTTGATGGCATGAAAATTGACAAAATCTTCCTCCACGCCAAGAAAGCACCTGGGCGCCTCGGATATTAATGAAAATAAGGATATCTTGTGTGCACAAGATGATTTCCACCATAGAGTGCGGTGTCACGGACCTGGATCCACCTTAGTTAAACAGCGTTGTGTCGAGGTACGCTAGGCTTTGTTGAACCACACAAAGGTTCGGGTTGGCTTGATCAATAGAGTAGGCTTGAATAACAAAGTAACAATAGTCGAACTGGTGTCTGAATGTCTTAAACGTAACTAAGATGGAAGAGATCCCCCGTACAGCCTGGTGCCCGTACGAGTATGAATGCCTTGCTGACTCTCACTGTTGTATCCGAGTCGAGTGACTTAGATTAAAGAACTATGAAGAACCTAATACATGATGATAAAGAGCATCCTTATATATCCAGCCCTCCACGTTTTGTATACCGTATATCGTCTACCACTTATGGTAGATGGTAGATGGTAGATCGTTCCTCGTCCAATGAGTGTAGCTCATTGTATATACCATTTACCTTTCTTATTGACAGCATTACTTTACCGCTATCCCAAATATGGTGAGCGCAGCGCATAGATCCACTCGTAT